>UZAE01012475.1:0-39957 GCA_900617975.1 Rodentolepis nana | reverse complement strand
CAGGGTGCACCACGTGGAGGTATGTCTATCGCACACCCCTAGATAGGCAATATCAAAACACGTAGTGCTTATCTACCCATTTAAACAAACGAAGACATTTCTACGGCCTTCAACACCTCCTCCTATTCCTCCCATGTAGGTAATTGCCTGCTTGAAATGTTAGATTGCAGTTTATAAACGCATTGACAAGCGGTTAGGAGTTGAACGAGATCAGTGTGCAGGCAGCAGAAAGCGACGGATGATGTAGGTGGAGAGTAAGGGGAAGATATTAGCGGATGATTCATCAACGTTGCCATTTCGCGGATGCCGTGGTGTATTCTTTTTTCGCGGTCAAGGCATTGGTTTCGCGGTTTGGAAATTGTGCAGCTACCGGCTTTTGTATGATCTCTCTTTATTTGTGTATTTGCAGCATTTCTGCATATGCCTCAGCCGACTTTTTTGCGACACCCGAATTTAACATCTTGTTTACGTTGAGAAGGTGGCTGGGTTTCCGATTAGTTGGGCATTGGTGAACATTATTAATTATTGATAATAATTTCCTTGTTCTCTTGTTACAAAAATTTCACTTACTTCTAGAAGCTAGTAAGAATATAGCCGCCAAGGAAGTATTCCATTTGTCAAAACAAAACTGCTGCGTAAAAATCGAAAGCAATTCGAATTTTCGTCCTTAAAACGTGCATTTTTTTAAAAATGTTTGATCAGAAGTAAAGCCCTTTTAAACCCCAATTAAATGAGAATATTTGTCTGATGAATTGAATAAGATAGGGTCATTACTCTTTGGGTATAACCACCTATAACTTCCTTGAGCACTAATATAGTTATTATTAGTTTAATCAATAATTCAAATATTTAAATACTTTTTTAAAGAAAGTTATTATTATGATAAATGTGAATATTCGTCTGAACTTGGTACTGAAGGGGCAAAAACCTTAACCCTATGAACAACATTCCTCAACCCTTCAACAAATTTTATCTCGTTGCGTTTTTTTGCATTTCACCAAAATGATAATTATGTCCAAGTAAAATTAGACTAGAAATTAGTTAATTTACTACATTAATTATTACTTGGTCTGGAAAATTAAATCCTGTTAAAATAGGTATGTTGCTCATGTAAGCATGGCTTAATTCCGAAGCCTTTGGTGTGATATTTTTAAATTAAATTCGTCGTAATATACTTCTCTTATTTATGAATAAGCTAATGAAATGAAACTTTTAACAATACCAGATGAAATTTGTTAATACAATCTATTCTATTAATGTATATTTTATCAATTTTTAAAATTGAATAGTTTTGGAAAGCAAATTCAGCGAATCTGAAGTCATCTTTCCTTTAGGATTCTGAACTTCGGGAACTACGTCAAATTATCGATGCAATGGTGCAAGAACGCTCAACACCTTCCTCTTCAGTTGTCAATGAACAGAATAGCGCCAAACCTCCTTTTTCACCATCCTCGATGAGTAATCTCAATTCCAGTAGTACTACAACACCCATCGCAAATATTACCGATAACGGAGAGATGGAAGAAGAGACATCGAATAGTCTTCCCCCGGGAACACCAAAGTCGTCCGGTGTTAGAAAAGGCGGATGGGTGAGTACTTTCTTAGTTATGATTTTTTGCATTTTAAATATTTAAAATATAAGAAAAAGCAAGATATTATATATATTTTGCGAGCCACTTCATTTCATTAGCACTTTGATAAAATTCAGTAACATCTACGGTCTTTAATAGGTCAGTACACCGTCGTGGGAACTTAATTTAAGAATTTAAAATCCCCTTAATCATTGGCAAGGTAACCCATCAAAATGGACATGGGTACAGGTGACATTGACCTTTTCTCAAAGTGAAAAAGCTCTAAAAATCTAAAATTTTGTCATTTTTGAAATAATACGAGAATATAAGTAAAACAGGCATTTTGGGAATATTTTACAGCCACGACAAGAACAAAGTCAACTACTAACTGAAGAGTTTATTGATTTTGAAGAAATTTAACTAACAACGAAATTGAGATGAATTTGATTAACTTTGTAGTACTGCTATGAAGACTAGTGATTATCCCCACAGCTTCATAGTATACATAATAATCCATTGTGTTAAGAACTGCCAGAGGTAAGAAGTTCGGTGACTAGTGTAAACTTACAAATTGACTCACAATAATTTCGTCTTTCCCATACATATGGGGGCTATTATTGGCCATCTTCGCTTAAGCATCTGGATTCAACCCAAGTCCCTCCTTGAACAAATTCGGAGGAGTTGTCGAGTTACGCTCGAAAGAGAGCATACTTTCAAAAAACCTTGACGATTCGTGTCAATTTAGTCTGGATTACTCGAGAAATGTCCTTTGGCCTCTATTTAGGCCATGTCATCCAATCTAAAGCCTTTCTCATCAGAGAAGAAACTAGTTAGTTGTGCTTCATCAGGTTGCTCTACTTTACCCAGAAGCATCTTCGCCTTTGTCAAATCGTTTTCGTTGGTGTTTCTTGTGATACATTAGTACTTGCGATGTGTATATGAACTTGTGAGAAGGTCTTCATTGAGTACAAGCTTCATAGTAGAACCAGAGACGTTTAAATAACTGTGGTGTCAGCCGAACAACGATGTAAAATTGCTCCAACGCTTCTTTTCTGAAGAAAATTTTCGAAGAAATCTACTGTGCAAAACGCTAGTAAGCAGATCGTCTGCTACGCTACTTTCTTCTAGCCACACTAGTTCCATTCACCAGTTTTCTTCGGAAACATTGATGCAGCACTGAACAGTGACCACAATCTCCTTATTCAGTTTGCTGGTGTGCACAATCCATGGTTCAAGTGGGTTCTAATCATTTACTCTCGTTGTCTTCATCAAGAAATGCATCTCATTATTATGGTCAAAAGTATATTTGCATTTGCGCAATTATTATGTAAAGGGTATTAATTAATTATCCTGCGCATATTTTGCCTAGGGACTGGGGTAATTAAATTGAAAAATAAATAATTGTGTTCCCAATAATTTTAATTTATAACTTTATAGACTCATTTAATTTCATTAGTTTAATCATTTACATTTTAATTAGCCTATTGCCACATGGTTTTAAAACGTCATTTTTATTCCATATCATAAATCCAATTACTGTCAAATTAAGCTGATACGTTGGTGATGACGCTCTAAAAGTGTTCGCTGTCGATGCTCTTAAGTTTATCAATCGTAATAAGTCATTGATAATTTGACATTACTACAAAGTAGCGATAGCTTATGTTCATTTTATTAAAAAAATGAAAATGAACAAGCTGGCATTTTTAATTAAAATAAGAGCACGAAATCGTAATGATTGAACACTCCTTTATTCCAGTTCTTATTACTTTATTGTTTTAGCTAACCAAGGTGTGCTACCATGGCCTCATTGATCCTTCTTTTATTTCAGCTAAGAAGCTCTATTGATAAGGCCTTTCGTCGACGCGGTTCGCAAACTTCATTGGTTGGAGACTCAAATACCAATGGCAGCCAATTAAAACACAATAAACCTTCACCAATCAGCGCTTGGAATTCTCCTGAACATCGGCCATCGCATGGTATGTCTTAGAATACTATAATTAGGTAATAATTTTATAGTTGTTAAAATTTTATTTCCCCTACACTATTGCAGGTATGTTTCACTCTTTGAAATTGACCCTATTTTTATGAACATTTGAAAAGCGAAAAAGAATTTATGGTTTGAAGATGGTGAGTTCATCTTCATTGTTACAGAGCATGTTTCGTCAACCTTCGATAATGACCGTTCAAGGTTTTGCTCTTTTAACCTGTCTGAACACTAAGTTCCATCAAATGGGGAAATTGCAATTGAATTACCAAGACCTCTAACAAATATATGATAAAAGTAAACAATTTCACATTTTCCTTCCAAAATTCAATGAGAGGGTGGTACTTGTTTTTTTGATAATTCTGTCTATTTACGACAGGTGCTATTCATCAAAGCTCTTGACAAAATTAAAGAATTCACCACACCACTTGTGGAAATATTTAGAAACAAAATGCAGAATATATGCAATGTTTTAAAAATGGAATGATTATGTAGAAATTATGTTTCTTTACATTTTTAGAATGATTCACCAAATAGGCTTTTTCGAGTTTGTTTAAGTCATAAAATTTTAAGGCAAATTGTTCTATAGGAATTTAAAACAGCAAACAAAAATCAAATTGCTGACGAAAATGCACCGAATATAATCGAGCATAATAGAGCATATATATATATATATATATATATATATATATATATATACTTGCGGGCATACCGGAGTAGATGGCATTCTCGCTCATTGATTAGACTAACGATTTGACATTTGCAATAAATAAACTCTAAGCGGTGAATGAAGTTCGTTAAAAGGAGGAAAATGTACGAATTCTTAAAAGAGCGCAACAGGCTAAAGAGAGATGTTAAAAGTACATTGCGAATAATTAGTATCTGGATGAGGTCTGACCTCTTACACTAAATTGCCACTGACTGTAAGTTCGTGCCATGTTGTAAAAGAGCTAATGAACATTTAGGTCAGACTAGTACAAGGCCAAGAGCACGAACATTCAGAAAGCAGTTTAGTAGATAATTATCACTCAAAGCTATTGGCCTGTGGAATTTTCAGCAAGCATTCGCACATGGGGGAGGGACCAATCAATTTAGCCATGTTGATGTCTTTTTAACTAAATAGCGTAGTATTAAAAACAGTGTCTACTTAGTGTTCCAAGTAACTTTTTTCAGCAAGAGTGTATTCGATAATCTATTTCCATTCGAGTTTTATCTGTATTAACCAATAAGAATACGAACTTGATAACCCTAGGTACCATAGTATTAGATGGGGAACTATTCGAAGTTGTCAGATTCTGAAAGGAACGTTTGTGTACATAACTACAGATTTATCTTAAAAATATATCAATAAAGTGGAAAGTCATTTGGATAGACTATAAGGCGTTTATATAAACACACTTAAGTGGTTCACTGGTCATTAAGATCAGGTCATATTTGCTCGTCCAATAAAAAAACAGGGTGTAATCTGGGGCAATGGCTTTGCATAACTACATGGGATAATTGGGAATAGATATGGAGTCGGGTTTTTAGGTGAAAAAAACCATCGCTTAAGGCACTATTTTCAAAAATTTGTTCCATTTTTCGAATATCTATCTTATCCTAAACTTAATTCCAATTCCGAAGTTACCTTCCATTTTAAATATCATATTTTTCCATTATACTTTCATTGCACATTGGGGACAGTTAATCCATCGATATTAATATTAAATGCTTTTTTCATTTTGAAATACAGCAAATAACTAAACTATTCCAGAAATAATAATCGGTCAGTTTGTGTTCGCATTTTACCTGTAAGAGCATTTAAAGGCAAAATTTGTAATCTAAACCCAAAGAAACATATGAAAATTCCATTTCTTGGCATCTTAAACTTCACCACAAATTCCCAAAAGTTCACTAACTAAATCAATAATGCAAATTTCAATCAGAATCACCATATTTAAACCAGTATTTTCATTTGCCTTTGTAGCCCTACGTAAGAATTTTGTACGAGCATCTTCGGTGTCCGCAGATGTAAGCAGGCCACAAGGTTTTGCTGGAAATCAGTTCGGCAATGGGTAAGACCAAATCATTCTAACTTCGAAGCACCTTTTGACATTCTTTCCATATACGTGTGATACTCTACGCTAAGGCCTTGATTGGTAAGAGAAATTATAATCTGTCACTTAAAGAAATGTTCACTGGGCTGTTCTAGGGTCGGACCTGCACCTCCTGTTTCAACTGGAAATTTCTCGTGTTGTGAAGCCCATACACGATGCTGCCTTCTTGAGAGTGAAGTCGAAAATCTCCGAAAAGAACTCGCAGAAAGGGAAAGCCGCCTGACAGATGCTCAACTGCAGGCCCTCGCATCCGCCCATCAAGTCGATCAATTGCGTGACCAATTGAATCTTCTTTTCCAACAATTAAGCCTCCTTCGGGCGGACAACGAACGTCTGCACGCCTCAGTTGCCAATTCTGGATCGCCTCATTTAAATGGAGGCTGAGCATCTCCACTGGCCTCAAATTATATGATTTAAGAATATCTTTTGAATTTACTGAGTTATTAATTTTAACTTTATGTGAGATTTTATGCCACAGCATTTAACCAGAGAAAATAAATTATATTTAACCGGATCTTCAGACTTTAAGTCGGACATTTGAGGGTTCATCGGTCAAAAATTCATTTTATGCAAGTATCTATTTTTAACTTATATGTGCTTCATCAATTAGCTTTCGATCATATCTTCTCTCGAAATGATTCATTCGACTTATCTATTCTGTGCTAATACTTCAACAAATTCATGAATATTTAGAGACTGGGCTCCATGGAATTCACATAAAACTACTTAAAATAGGGATAGTTTTGATATCAATTAATTATATTATCTCTGAGTATAATTTGGTACCATTCGGTGGCAAATAACGAAAGCTATAACGTAGAACAAATCACTATTCGGCATTCTTACTGGGTGGAGTAATCATAATCTGGTGCTCTCCAAGGAGAGTTATTTATATCCATAGGAGGAGCAAAATACAATCCATATCATCCACCTACGAAGTGTCAAATTTGATTATTTCTCGAGCTTAAATTAGTTCAATGAAAACTCCGGTTTAAAATAGGCACTTTGAAACTCCAATTCATTAAGGCTTAGCGTAAAGGACTTGATTACCTTGTAAGATCAACTTTTAAGGTTAAAACAACCTCACAAAGTTGACTCGTCACTAGCGGCGAAAATTTAAATTCGAACCATGATCGAGGAGAAATACGAAAAATCAATAAAAATCACCAGGATGAAAACACCAATCAAAACGAAATAGGGCTCGGAAAAGAAAAAGATAATCAATAAGGGAGTCATTTAAATAGTAAAGAAATAAAAAATTAATTCTCAAAGACATGATTAGTAGGGAAGATTCCAAGTCGATCACCGATTCGACCACACCACCATTGGTCATCAAATTTGTCGATGTCTGAGATTTCATCCCCAGCCTTGAAAGACAATTCGTGGAGTTGGGCTGAAAAAAATTAAATAACTTAGATAATGAAACTCTACATGCATTTCAACATCACTTTCAAAGATATTAGCGTCAGCCAATCACTACATTACACCTCAGCAACCCCCCCCCCCTCCCTTTACGTAACATGGCGCACCCACAGATTGAACATTATTGATTTTTACATAGATCTTTCAAGACTCTGTTAATTTGTCCGTGGAGTACACATGGCGTGTTTTTTTACGCTCAATGCACTTGCATATTTTAACGTTCTTCGTTCAAATTTATATCGTTGTATCTCCGAAATTGCTATTGGCTTCCAAAAATTGTCAATGATTCATCATCATCTCTTAGCGTTCACATCTGGAAAGGAGGGGCTAACAGTAATTAAGATGAGAAAAGACGAAAAGATTGCTTAATGAAATATGCCTGCCAGATTTAATGATTGGGTAAAATAGTTTTTTGAGACGATAAAATTATAGTAAGATATGCTCCATGTCACCTACTGCCACCGCCTCTAATGACCTCTCTGACACTTTAAACCCCCAGTTTAGACTAGAAGAAAGAAGGTAAATTGGTCGTACCATAAATAAAGAAACCTTCTTAATTCTATTATGAAAGCATCTTAAGAACAGTATAGAACCCGAGGAACGAATTCCCTTCATACAAATTTTTGGAAGACTAAACTAGCTCTCTTACCTTTCGTCGCATTTTTTCAACGTAAGTTTAGTGAACACCTATGGAATAAGACCTCCAAGCCAACTACCATTGTTATTATTATTATTATTATTATTTTTGCTCAGGAGGACAATCTAAAGGAGAGAGTAAATATGCTAGAATGCACTTGGTGAAAATATCTGATTTCTAACACGCAGCATCCTGAGTTTCTACCCTATTTGTAATAATGCTTTCCATTAATTTTGGGCACAACAGGAAACTTACATCCTGAAAAATCATGGATCGCCGTAGCAGTAATCCCACAGTTAGCTCTCGCCATATTAGGTGCTGTCGGTTTCACAATGACAACTTTTGACTCCTTCACAAAATTAGCGGGAAAGATACCGCGACGGTTACCGATTCGACCCAGCCACCACATTTCGTCAAACTTATCAATATCAACGATCTCCTCGCCGACTTTGAAGGACAACTCGTCTCCGTGAGCTTAAATAAAAAAATAAATAATGGCTTGAAATAATTAGTAGCATAATAAGCTCGAAACACCATGTGCGTTAGGAGAGGCACAAGAGGTGCCTGGTGTTGAGTCAAAACCGTTGAACAAATGTGACCTGGTGATGAGAAAACAATGAAAATTCAACCAAGTGCAAAGATGAGTTGTGGTGGATTATCAAATACCTTGACTTAAAGTAACAAGCATATTAATATTTTCACATGTAATATCTGGAAAACAGTATGTCATAAACAATAAATCAAACATCTAGCTTTAATTTCGTAGTTAATCCAAATTGAGGCGTAGGTGAAACCTTAGCAGCTGAGATAAACATCTCCTTTGTTAATTTTTTACAAGACAGCTATATATATAAAGGATGTGAAGATGTAAAGGAAAGATAATTTATGAATAAGAGAACCCAATATAAAGATTAGCCTTATTGTCATATCTATTAAATTATTAAGAATAAAATTTAAGGTCACTCAAATTTATCCTGGAGAGAGACACCATGAGCACGCACATATCACCTGTAAAGTCACATTTCGCCAAATTACTACTTTTTCAGTAATCTTACCGGCTCAAATGAGATCAGCTGAAGAAAGGTCTGATGCACTACCTTATAATAACTTCATTATTGCCAATAAAGCCACATAATCATAGCAGAAACTTGATATATACATATGGCCTCAATACACGTTAACGCTGAAATTTACAGTTACGCATTTTTCTTGAGTTAATACAAGATATCAAAAACTAGAATTCACACACACATTTCATTTGCCTATGACCGAATTGTTTCAATTTGAGAGCAATCGCACTCTTCATATTCGATTTGAATATTAGTTATGCAGTTGCATTTATGCTTAAGGAAATTCACTAAGAGATCAAGTAGTTGAATGACATTTATTAAACATTCTTCCTCTAGAATAAATAAATATCCACACGTAGACACTTCAAAACCCAAGAAATCAAGTTCAGAAAATCACCACTACTAGTCATTAATAAGTAGATTGTTTAATTTAGCAAAATTCGGCAATGTATGAAGATCTTAGGAATGAAGTGAACAAGTCAAATAGCATCGTGTATAAGAAAGGGAAGTATTAGACTTAGGGCGAAGAGATAGAAATATAAAGAGGGCGTGCTCACAAAAAATGGAGACACGACTATGAGTTTAATTTTCAGAAACGTGATTGGCAGGGAACATCCCAGATCGATTACCGATACGACCCGTCCACCATTCCTTGTCAAATTTGACAATGTCAACAATCATATCTCCAGCCTTGAAAAACAGCTCGTCGGGTTGAGCTGAAATAGAACAAAGGGAAAAAGGAAAGGGCTTAATCAAGCGCCATCGCACAAACACATGGCAACCGTAAACATACACCGAAGCTAAAAGGGGGTATTTCAATACTGTAGAAGAAACTCACCTGCAGCAAAGTCATAGAGAGCCATTGCAGTAATATTGCTGACAACCTCTTGTTGGGATCCGACAGCACCTAAAGAGCTTGTAGCAGCATCTACAGCTGTGTCCTGAACGCGGTTAGCGGGGAAGATGCCAGCACGATCTCCGATTCGACCTGACCACCAAAATTCATCAAACTTCTCAATGTCAACTATCCTATCACCCTCTTTGAAGGAAAGTTCATCACTTTGAGCTAGAAATAAAAATAATTAAATTGGCAAGTAGGTAATTCTTTCTCTTACCCCTCCTCACTTCTCACTTCGATTCGTCTCAATCAAAGTCGACTCTACGTGCTCTCCTTTAGGAAGAAGCTGTTGTGACGCAATAATCTTTAAGCTGATAATTTGTTTGTGTGGAAAAATGGCTGGATCTAATTGGGCAAGATTACTTGCAACTTAAGAAAAAGTGTCAAGCTTCGTCCCCTCCTTTGGTCAGGATTAACCAGCACGATTGATCTTCTACATTAATTGACGTACACCGTTGAACAACGATGTCCTGACCTATGACTCGGCATAATTATCTAATTACGCCTTAGATAACCGCTAAAGAAGACTAAGCATGGGCATTTCTCTGTTTAATGAGAGTAATACCAGGGTATTCCGAATGTCCGCACACTCGAATAAGGGCCCGTGGTTATTTGTTTCCGAAAATAGTTTCATGGAATGGAATTTTTCGTTTAATCGCCCTGGGTGGATTTTCGGAAAACCCGGGTAAATTATTTTGAAATGACCCCTTCTTTGAGATCAAGCACAATAAACTTACAGGCTTGGTAGTCGAAGATAGCCACAGCAGTAATAGATGTACCCTTCGCAGGTTCCGGTGAAGGTGATGGAACCACACCGAATACAATCTGAAGTTTGGAAAATAAATGGATTTATCAATTTTGAGAACACAATAAAAAGTTAATATAAAGTCAGTGTCTAGTACCTCAGGTTGACTGGTTGGAGTGGGTGTCTCAGACTGTTCCGGACTCTAAAATAACAAAAAAGATGAATAGATCAAGATACAAGTAGAAATTAAAAATAAATATTATCAAAACAAAATTCATTATCTAGAGAATCAGTTATAAGAGACTACAATCCTGGAACAGTGCATTAAAGTTAACCAGTATGCTGATATAAATCGATGCCATGACACATGATGGCCAGTGCTTTGATTAAAATGTCAAAATTAACACTATTTTGGCCTGGCTAAGTGACCTCATCCCCACATGTATATTCGTCTACAGGTTCCTCTAAACAGTACAATTTCATCCCCCTAAATCGGTTAAATGGTTGAAGGTATTTAACATTTCGAATTATGACTTCTGATGGCACTATTTCGAGGGCCGACTAATATGCCAGAATACGTGGCAAATGGGATACGGAAAGAGGAATGCAACATGGGACTTCTCTAAGGGAAAAACAACGCATTATATGCCCCCTCTGTTGACCAAAACTTCATCCAATGTGGCTGGTCATTCCATCCACTGAAATATTGCTGATGTAGCCTCTTATAAAATAGTTGAAGTCATTGAATAGTACGCCAATGGCACACACACACTCAAATAATCAATATTAATTCTATTAATAGAATCATAAGAAAGTAAAACAAACTTTTGGCGATTTAGGCGATTCGACTGGCTCAACTTCTGGAACCTGCAAACAATAAGACAAAAACGATCAGCAATTAGTCAAAGATAACCTATGACAAAATAACAAACTATCATTTAATGCTGTCAATTACGCCGTTAAATTTCGATCAAGTTAATCTCAGGTTTAAGCGTTTCAAATGCCGCATATTTTGGAAATTAAAGTTAAATATGAATGTCACGTGATTCTTCAGACAACGATCAATGGTTGAGTGATTTGCAAAACCTGGGATCTAATTATAACAGAAATGCGTGAAAGGTATTGTTAAGGACAGGTGTCACCCTAGAAATAATTCACTTTTTATTTAAAAATCGCACCTGTTAGTCGCATGCCATTACTCAAGGTAGGGGAAGAAATTACACCGCACAAGGTAAAATCTACACCAATGCTGGAAATTAGCTCATTTACCCTATCCTTCAAAATAAGCCTTGAAGCAGAAAGCAAAGATGAAATGTAACTCAGAGGGACGGGGTTTGTATAAGAGAATAGCATCAAACGGGTCAGAATTGCAATATCAGAGTAAGAAATGGATGTGCAAGAGACTTGACTCAAAGGGAAATAAGCCCACATGAACAGAGGCGCCAACCTGTGTTTCAATGCCAACACATCCAGACGCACAAATGTATAGAGGAAATCGATAGTCAACGTCAACATTAACTAGTACATCGATCCAAGCCACATTAGTAATGAGAAGCAGACATATTTAGCAGTCACAACAATCCTTGCACCCAATACATTCAAACATTAAAGGTCAACTGAAGGACAACCAATCTAGCATGCCATTAGATTCATTGCTAAGCAGAGCTGATTAAGGAATCAAAAATATATTGTTTTATTATACAATTAAAGGCGCGTGATGTTAACTAAAGCTCCAACTATACCACTTGTTTTGGTGTGCTAGGCACAACTTTCTTTGGAAACTGTAAAAGAAGTCACCAATAGAGAAAATGAAAATAAAAACAAAATATGCCACAAAAAAACCCATTTAGTCACATACTAGTGGGATGTAAGATTTGGGAATCTGATGAGATTTGTAAATGAAGGTTAAAATTATAAAAAAACATGAGGAAGAAGCATAAATTGAAGACAGAAAAGCGCATTACTGGTTTAGGGGATTCGGTTGGAATATCCACTGATGCCTAAAAGGAAAAAAACAGCTAAAAGTAAGCTTCATTCCCTTTCACTCTGATTAAATCCACATTCCACTTGCCCACTTCTGAATGAGAGCCTTCACGTTTGCAGGTCTTGGCTCCAATTTAGGCTAAAATGGAATGCGGATTGGATAAATTTCAGTAGAACGATAACAAAATGAATTGATAAAGGTGTATGACACATTTACATGACTGAATGCTTAACAGTGGCCTGCCAAAATTTGCTATTGACTTTCAGTGAACGTATTTGATCGTCAAATGCAGAAAATTATCACTCTTGTCTACCGATGTGACCATATTTCAAACTCCACTATCATAATTTCCATGAGTATAAATGGCCAGACTTCTGAAATCGAGGCGCCAGGGAACGTCGATTCCCCTTTCCCAAGTAGCCCAAAACAACGAAGTGAAGGGATGCGCAGTCTGCATTCGAATGCTCATTAAAAGAAAACAATTTCCGCATTGTCGAGTGAATTACCATTTATCAGGCGCAATGATCATAAAGACCATCCAGTGGCCAGTTCCTTTGCTTAAGATCTTATAAAAAGATAAAACACATATTAGACACTTATTCTCAATATAAGCTTCTTCAATGAACCCGTGGAAAAAATCTACATCACGCATTCATCTGAGCTTTGAAGTGAAGACGCAAAATAGCCATGGGTCTAATCCCCTACGCCTTTCCAAAAGCAGCATAGCCCCACCGCTAAAGCTGTGGGTTCGAATATCAATTTAACGCGCAATGCATACAATCTGTCTAAAGAAGTAGACATGATGCAAGTGTTAAACACTCATTCGCTCGCATTGTTCTAATCAAATTGTCAATCACACAAACACATGTGGTTGAATATATATATATATATATATATATATATATATATATATATATATATATATATATATATATATGTCTCGTGAGTGCATGAAAGTAAAATGATTCAACACTCGTCCGTGCACATTCATTGATCTGAAATTTTAAACCCCACTGGTTAATGCCTGCCTTCTTGAGGGATTACTTCAAATAAAATAGCCCCTCTCAAGATAAATATTGGAATAGATTTGAGTGAAATGAAAGTAGCACATTTTGCGGATAAATTCCACAGAATATAGATGCATAGGTGAGCGAAATACCAAGAAAGGAGGTGACTATCGACGGAGTAGAGTAAAGCTAAATATCTGACAAAATAAATCTTGAGAGGCAAACCAACCAACTCACCTCCTCAGTCGGCTTAGGTTGAGCAAATACGGGTGGCTTGATTTTCCCCACATCGGGTCGTGAGGGCCTTTCGGCAGGTTTGTTCATATCTAACGCCAGCTTTTCAAATCGCTCACGAAGTTCTCTCGCCCTATTCTGTCCACCTGTCACCTCAGCTCCTGCAACGAATAGTACTTTAATTACATCACTTCAGCGGTGAACCAATCCTAAACAACTGAACTCAAACTAAGCCTAGCATAGGGCAAACCTGAGGAATAAATCTAAAGGCACTTAACCAACTTACCACTTATTCATTCTATATATATATATATATATATATATATATTAAAAATAATCTTAATTTCACAAAAAATAAGTCATCGTCATTATATCATTGGAAATGAGCATACGTTGTTGAGATGGATGAAGCCCTGCAGACTTGTTCGATAAATCCTCGTGATGATCATACCCGACGGCGGCCTGAAACAATGAATGAAGACCCAAAAAATATCACACCTATTGGTTAGTTCAAAATCTGATCGTAATTAACCTGAATCGATTTTTCAAGATCAAGATAACATTTTATTTAGCTTTGCACACAAATTATTAAAAGCGTGATCTAGGAGACGCGTATTAGTACAAGTATCTCCTGTCTTCGTCTAAACAATCTATCCGCAGTTTGCGGTGGCGTAGGTGTTCTTGTGATCACTGAGTGGTAATCAGAGCAATATCCTGCCTACCTTACACTAGCTTACTACCCTATAGAAATAGAAATGGAGCTACCTATTGCACTTTCAGAACCCTGTTTTGGGTTTAATATGAATTCTTTCCTTTCTTTCAAAACGAATTGAAACTAGTTTGTCAAATGTTTGTAAAGTTAGACATCTCGTAAAGTCTCACCTCATGGAGACTGCGAACAAGCAAAACACACTCATCAATATCTAAAGCCACAAGATCTTCAGGACAAATAATTATTTATAACTCTAGGTCTAAATAAACATACACAAATTGGCGATTGCAACTTACAAAGGTAAACTCCTCTACCCTTACAGAAAATGTCAACTTTGCAAGTTCTTTACCCTCCTGCCAACTGACACTTTTGAAATGCAAATTAAACGATTATTTTCCTTCTTGCAAAATGGCCTAAATGAACACATTTTACTTCCCATTGCGCAATTTGCTTTGTTGTGTTCTCTTCTATTTACAACTTATCATCTCCATAACGACCTATTGGATTGCTGTAAAGATCGTTGAGCGATGAACTACACTGTTACTTATAAAGTCAAGTACAATCATCATCACGTTTACTAACTTGTATTGATTCATGCAAAAGAGCAACGCTTGCGGCTTACTTTATCTTGCCTATCGGCTTGTACCCCATATCTTCCACCAAAGCCCTTGGAGTAGTCCTGTTGCGAGGCGTGTTTGTTCAACTCTGCGTGATAATCAGTTCCGACGGCACTCTGAAATAGACAAGTAAAAAAACGAGAAAAAAAATAGTAACGAATCCACAGTTAACCTCCTCCTCAATTTTCTTTGAGATACAATCAGGTGCAATTAAAAGTGCAATGATGTGAAAAAAATATATTACTTCTACTAACAAAGGATATGCTCATTTTGATTCATTCGCTCAGTATAAAGCGAGCACCAAAAAAGTTGATCAATAAAGCCTCAGGTTCTATTATTGTGCACTATGAGAACGCTACAACAAAGAAAAAATTTCAAAATCGAGAAAAAGAGTCCGAGTAAGTGGAAAAGGAGGCTTCGGGGATCTTTGCAAACTAAGATAGGATCCAGTTAAGACGTATTCTCTTTAGGCTTCTTGGTTTCAGGAGCAGTTTCCAATACGTTAGAATGAAGAATAATCCAAAATTTATCTAGTTAAATTTTAACCACTTATTTGCTAGCGTTAGAGAAACTCGAGAATATATGCTTGTGATGAATAACGCCACCACTCTCTACCGCATTGCATTCTGCCTCCGTACGACGGAACTAAACAGCCTTAACTTTGCTTCTCCATATCAAATTTACAAGGAGACCTCCCTATCCATGGATTTCTTCACTAAACCTAAGAAATCTAAATCACTGAGACCTTGGAATAAGTATTGCCAACAAACTAGTCCAGAAAGCCAGCTAGCACCTTTGCATAAGCATAGGCTGATCTATTCCAACGAGTTACTTTAACACCAATAGACTTTAGTCCACTGACTACGCTTCCTATAAATTCGTCTGATGCGAATGATTTTACAACCATGAATATCTAAATGTTAATTTTAAATCTAATGACTGTGTGCTGGTAGTATACACATACACAGTGAGGAGGCATAGTTTCGATGCCCGTCAATCTAGACAGAGCTATTGGTATATCCAATAGCAATTGTTAAGCCTGACTAATAAAAGGGGTGGCAGAGTGTTGGTCTCTCAGTAGAACGGACTTACAATGCTTCCCTTTTACCCAAGATGAGGCTACAAGGATGAAGTCTTAGGGGGCTTAGGAGTTTAAACATTTATAACATCCCAAGTGTCCACAACACTTGACTCGGATAGAGGGAGGGCGTCTTGCAGCAGCCCTTATGAGAAAACCAAAATTAATCACAATGATTGGTGGCTGGCACTCCTGAAAGTGCACTCCGCACACTAATCTGGTGACCTTTGGATTGTCTAACGTACTCCTTGGTCATTGTGTCACCAGCTCACAGTAGAAATATGAAGTAATAAATTTACTACTATGACAACAAAGGATCCGTAAAATTTCTTCAACGTAAGTAAAAAATAGGACTTTGGGTGGGGTTTAGGTACCAAATTGCGCTTTTTCACACAAGAGACACAAAGCTGCAGAGCCCCATACTCGCTCATGTGAAGGGGTGGAGGTAATGAGAAAACACTTAAGGTAAATATATCTTCTTTTTGTTACTGCCGTTGAACGAATTCGCTCTTTCCAAGTGCCCAAGACTAAGATCTATTCTTAGACCTAAAGTGTGCAAACAAAGAAATAAATCAACCACGTCATTATGAGGGGAGACCAAGGAAGTAATTAATCATTGAGAGATTGTCATTGACACATCCAAGCCAATGCCATTTTGTTAATGATTCGTGGTCTAATTTTAAGAAGGTAAAAGACTTTCCGAACACAACCAATGGGAGTCTAGAATAACAGAAGAGCAACTTGAAGGTTTTAATGGAAATTATTCAAATTCAACTATCGTTAAGGAGAAAGTAGGATATTTAACTTAACATTTCCTTCTTATAGAGGTTAGCTCTTACATTGTTTACATGAACTAGAATTAATTATTCCGCACAATACATAAACGGAGTTTAAATGTAATAAGCTTTCACTAATGATAACAAGACCTTGGGCTTCCTCGTGGCTTGTAAATTGCAAAATATATATTCATTGACGACAAACAAAATTGAAGATGTTGTTCATAGTAAGTGCGCGGATGAATATCGAAAACACGATCCACAACTTGACCGGAGAGAATAATGATAGCTCTATATCATTTTAGCAAAACTCCACTTAGGTAACATATTTAGAAACAATAATGGCATAATGACTAACGATATTTTTTACTTTTTTTATAACAGGAGGTTTTAAAATAGGAAATATTCAAGTTCCTTCAGATTTCGAATACGTAGCAGAAAATAAAAGCGAACAACCTGAATTTAATGCTCACTAGATAAAGTGGTCTAAAACTGTCAAAAAATTTGGCATTTTCCAAAGCTACAGCTAAATTATTACCTATCTGAAGTGAAAATTCATTGATCACATTTCATATTCGGTGACCTAAAATTAGCTTCAACAAGCGGTAAACAAAGGCTCAAATGTATGAAATTAATCACCAAGTGCAAGTCAACATTTAAAAATGGAATGTGACCATTAATTGCTCAATAATAACCGAAGAGTAAATTAATACCACTCTTGAAAATAGAAATAATAACTTTCCGCTTGTTTTTTAAAGATAACGAAATCAAGATTTTAAAGTAAAGATAAGGAATAAATGTTAGCTACTAAAATATTACCGAGGCAAGATATAGAAAAATGAACATTGTTAGAATGTATTTTCCTCATTATTATTGATTACGTATTCCCACAACGACAAAATTGATTTTATGTGAATTATTCGATTCATCAAATGCTACGATACTCTGTTTATCTAACAAGTGAATAGAAAATGGAAATGAACGAAATAAATCGGAGTAAGAATAGAAAGTCGACTTAACATACTAAACTTGTTATAATGAATAAAAAAGTCACACAGTAATATAACTAAAACGATTGAGGTAATCTTAATCACAAGACTTTATAACTCTAATTTGATTTATGTCAATTTAACTCCACATGAAAACGTATTTTATTAAAAAGCATGGGCCAAAATTTACCTTATCCATTCTATCTTTTTCAACACCGAATTTTCCACCATAACCGTAGGACGCTTTTGGCAGTGTTTTTTTCTTGTCCTCCTCATCATCTTTAACGACGGTCTGTCGCAGTTCATTCATACTAATAAATAAACCGTAAACGTTATGACGAACAATTAGGGCTACCGTTATATACCGATGAGATAGAAAATTAACAATCAATAAGCTCACTCAATATAGCCAACCCGACCAGGAACTGCATTTAAGCCGAATCGCTGTTCCATTTCAGTCATAACATTTTTATAATTAGGAGTAATGCCCCAGTCATCATCATCAGCCATTGTTAAGCTAAATTAAATTAAGAAATATGCATGAAAAAATGAAAAATTAAAAGCAATGAAAAGGTAAAACCAAAGCTAAGTAAGCGAAATAAAAGTAATAAACGTGAATAACTTCGAAAACAAAAAGTGGAACGTACGAGTAGGAAGATTACCTAAATCTGAGCCTTTTAAAAAGACGCCGCTATCTGAACTGTATAGAACAATATCTTTATTTTTTGGTTCGCGTATCAAAATGCAACTTACTGACTTGTACAATTTTCATAAGTTAGTATTTCGTTTTAAAATATTATTCATGGTTCCAATTACGAAAAATATAAAAGTTTTATTTGCATTAAAATTCTTCTTTCTCAACTGATATCCATAAAGTGTCAGAATGCTTAAATTAACATTAACTTTGTGATTTTTCTGTCAATTTATATTCTATTATTAATCTCACACTACATTTTAAAAAATATAACATTCAATAATTACAATCAAGTTGTGTCCATATCATTTATTCAAAATTCACTTACTTCTGATTTCCCAGTTCCACCATTTCCAGTATCCTGTCAATGGCACCATAAGTTTTATTTGCTTCTCATCAAGAGCTTTATTTGTTTAGTTTTAATAGGTGATATTTCTCCTTTAAAGTTCTGAAATCGTCCTAAAGACAAACAGAAAAATACAATGTTTCTTAAAAAGAAACCAAAGTTTGGATAATACAAAAATGTCATTTTTCCAAATCAGCTAGGAAGTGAGGAATGGGAAGTGAGAGAAAAGTTGGGATAGTCTGTGAAAATCTGAAAAGTGTCGTTTTCCAATAATAATATGAAATTGTTTGACATGATCGTTCAATTTGAAGAAAGTATAGGTAAAATAACCATTATCTTTTTAAAATGTCTAATTTCCGTTCATTTGTAGTATACTGGATGTCTTACTCTTTAGTGAAAAGACAAAAAATGTTCTTTCTGAAGTTAATGTTCTTGGCTACCACCCAAAATTCAGGACGATATCTTGTCGATTCACTATGCGCAAACCCATTCAAAACATTTCTTGTGGTGATCCATTCATGAAAGGTATATCGCAATCGCGCCATAAATGTTGCGAAACATGACGATAGTTTCCAGCATGAGCATTTATCATTAAAAGTTACAATTGATCAGCGCAGTATCATATTCCCCAAGCATCGCGCTATTGAATTACATTCGCATGCATCCGTTTATTTTTGTCGCGGAGTTCAAAATCCTTATTCGTTTAGATTATTCTGATCCCATGCACCCCATAATAGACTTTAAAAAATTAAATGCAATTCGTACTTTCATCTAATGTCTATTCAACAAATTCTAATGACCAACCACATTTATGATAATAAGCAATGAAACACTGCTTAATTTGTCTTAATGTTTGAACTAGTAATTGAACATTTTTCAATGTAAAATTTTTTTGCTTCTTCCTCAGTTAGGTTTCATGATTGCGCTTTGTCTAAGTAAAAGTCATTGAAATTTGGAATAATGTTAATTACCAAGCTTTTTCAATGCCTATATAAAAATTCTATCATTATTACAAGCTAACTATAATAAATATTTACTGGAAAATGCTATGGTCCAAAAAAATTATGTTAATTTAAAGTTCAACATTATTTTCATTGAGATATCAAGTATGCACGGTGTGTCCATGTGTTATCTGAACTAACTTTATTTCCATGATGTAATCATGATTTAGTCACAATAAATTCAAATGTAGAGTGATTTGCGTCGATATAGATGTTAAGTTTTGCTCCATTTTTGCTTTATTTTGAAATTTTAGCAGTCAACCGTGGTCTGCCATCTGTTGCTGCAATTGGCGTTTATTTATTCTCAAGGAATTCAGAGTACCATCCTGTTATCTTCCCTGAAGACAAAATGCACCAGCTGAAAATTTTGGTTCATATTGACAAAATTTGAAATGATGGCATTTATAACTTGTTGAATTTTGGAAGTGGACACTCTTTCATATTTTTTGGCAAATATGAAGAAGTTTGTGAAATGCACCCATACGAAAATGGGAACTCCAATCTAGACAACTACCATCTTGTACGGCCTTTAGTCTAGCTTCAAAAGCGCCGCCCATTAGAGAGACTGTATCTTGGAGTCCCATTACTTTCTACCACCTCTCCTATTGACAAGAAATAACAAGGTCGGGTGTCCAAGTCAAAAAATTAAACTGCATGACTATAAAAATGTCCTTCTTAATTCGATAGCAAATCGAAATAAGGCGAACTATTTTTTCATATTTTTAAGGGTTACTTAATTACGGTGCCGTTACCTTGCATACACTTGAAGTAATTCTTGTCAATTAAGCCATTTCGTGAAATTAGCTAGCTTTGAAGGCGAAACAGGTTATTAGAGTGCCGAGTACACATTTACTTCCAACTCTGACTATTCTATAATGCTTAAAGTAAAAGAGTTCGAGTTCTCAAAAAATAATTGGGTGGCCTAATTCTTGACAAAATGTTTGCGTGTCTATACGCAGAATAAAAAGTTTATTTCTGGAAAAAAAGCGAGGTTAACATATATTCTGATGTTTTACCGCAACTACTAATGCTTTTTTTCCGAATTCTTTTATAATCCTTCCCGCTATCCAGTTATATCTGTTTACCTAAAGAGGCTTTCCATTGCAATTCCTGCCAATGGTGACATTTTGCTGAACCCATCAATCAGGAATATTGCAAGAGTAACGAACCCCGTGAGCTCCCTGGAATCTTGCATGACTTATATCGCTCCAGTACACTTTGATTCTGAGCCTGCCGTGTGTCAATTCCAAATTCTTGTCTGCTTGTGAGTAACAAATTCACGAAAGTTAGTCTCGCTATACTTACTGCCCTAGTCAAAGGAACAGCGCCATAACTGATCGCACGCAATGCAATCGAAACTGTAATTCCTCATCGTTAGAATCTTATATACCCTCTAACTTACGTACTTTCTTCTTGTATTCATTTATTTATATCAAATGGCTGGCGTTTTGGGAGTTATCAATAGCCCTTTAGTTGACTTCAGACTTCACAGAGAGGAAGGAACATCAAAGTGAAGAAAGTCGAGAGAGGGGGGAAAAGAAGATTGTTTCAAAGATGTAAAAGAGACCGACACAAAGGTAGAAAAAAGGTGAGATGAGTGCTGTGGAAGTAGCCGAATATGACATACGGTGGGGTCATGGTAGCTTGAAGTGAGAAGTCAACTGCCAGTCAATAGACTTTTTGCCGTACGAGTATACGTTGCCCAGGGTGCACCACGTGGAGGTAAGTCTATCGCACACCCCCCCCCCCTTCTTCTTGTATTGATCTTATTCTTGCTGTACTTATCCTAGGTAATACTTAACTAATTCAAGTTGATTCACAATCAAAGTGGTCTGACTTAATGCACATTATTCGTTTCACTATCGGTGACGTCTGGTGTATATTCGCCAATTAGGGCATACCAAACGTCATTGTTTCCAGAATTTTCACTCAATTCTCTTCTACTAGATTTGTGGAGTTCTGTCTTCAACTAAATATATCCCTTCTACACTCTCTGACTATTTCCAGTGACAAAGTTGAAGAATACGTTGAAATGTGAGAAGAAGCTTCTTGCTTCGAAAGGGAAGGAGACAGTAGAAGAGTTTCTTGGCAGTTTAGGAACAGGACGATGACACATATTGGTATTCAAATAGGGATGAGATGTGGCAATTTCTCCGTTCCCGTTGCTCACCCTTAACTTTTAACTGATAGACACAACTGAGCCTTACCTAGACACATGCAACACCTTCCTTTTTTTGAATACCAAAACTAGGGAGACAAAGTCCTTTTATTCTTCTCGATCATTACAATGGAAGCTTCAGAAGATATCGTAAAGCACTTAAGATGGCGAAGAACCAGCACCCCCACGTAAGGCCGAACGACTGTCATCAGGACGTATCGGGTAGAAATGGGAAATTCTAATCCAAGAAAATAAAAATCATAATTTATTGTTAGTGATCATAAAATTTGGTTAATTGATGAAATGTGTCAAATCGCAGTTCATTCAACTACATATTTTTAAGCATGAGTTCTAGGATATATGCACACTTCTGATGGACTTCCGGTTTATAACATTCCGAAAATCCTTATCTAAAGAGAGTGCCTTGCGAGTACATATATCTATATATTATGAATCAGTTATGAATAAACGACTTTAGTAGCTTGCACCCATTTGATAACTGAGTAGCAACGTTGGGGCTCAGGTTAATTAAATTTGGGCAGGATTTCAGTCAGCATGATGGGAATTTAGAGGGCGGGGGTGGGGGGGGGAGTAGGGGTGTGGTTTCGATCAAGTCCCTCAATTGGAGTTGACCCAATTAGCCTTAGTGTTTACTTTTGGGATAAACGTTTCGCTTAAATGAACTGTTGCTTGATCTGCCCGCCTTGGCAACTACAAAAAATGGCCGATTGCAAATTCGGGACACACTTTTTGGATGAATGAAGTTGCATGCAGTCAATAGCTTAAATGACCGAAATTATAATTGGCAATTCCTTCTCTGTCCAATACATCAATACACTAACTGTTAATTATTGAGATTGACCGATTTACCAACTGGGTGGTCATGCCTAGGAAGGGATTTAATCGATGAAGTTTGAGATAATATGATTTTCATAATTATTTTAATCATGAGAAGCGCCGGAGTAAGGTGAGTAAATTGTGAACGGTGAGAAAAAAGGATATCACAATGTCTTTTCTCATATTAATAATATCCAATAGTGAAATCTTGCTGGGAATGTAACCTCCACAGAAAGTAAACAAATGATAAATAACCTTGTCTCTTCTCTAAAAGAATTTAAATATTGTATGTTTTTGTAAAATTGTTTAACTAAACCTAATTCAATCGAGCACGTTTGGTTAATTGTGACCTGTTTTACTGGTGATTTTTAGAATTTCACCCACGTATGATCGTTATCACATCATTTAACTTCACCGTGAATTAGCCACATCCATTGATACCGGGATGCAAGTGTTAATGAAGGGGGAGTGATTGGGTTTGTCAGTCCTAAAAACGCATGGAAAGAAGAGAACCTAGAAACCGAAATAACTGCACTTGCAAGTCTAACCTCATGGACATCCATTTCATCAGCTGCAATAATTTATAACGTGGTACTTGTGCGAAAGCTAAGAAGCCTCAATAAATGCTAAATTTTCCATTTATCGTTGTTTTAATGAAAATTTTAATTCCTATGACTAACTGTGTCTTTTAGGTGATGTCAAAGGAAATTGAAATTGTATGAGCGTTTCGTAAACCTTTGCTCTGGCCACACCCTCTCTAATCTAGACACATGAAGTTATTTGAACTTAGTTATGACTGAAGTGTCGCTTTTTAATAAGGAATTCTTAACCAATCGCTTTGTCAAAATGGTTTATAAATTGTAAATGGAGAAAAGTGCACGATCAAGACATTTTAATGTGGACCATTTCCTATTCTCACATCGCAAATGTTTCAATTATAGAGGTGGATTTTTCCCAAATCGACAGGTGCTAAAATAGAGAGACCTTGTGCAAAAACATCCAATTGATACATTTGATAAGTAGCGCACTCTAGTGCATGTGTGTGTGAGATTCGGATACACCACACGAAACCAGACATGTGCGGGTTCATCCTGTCGACATTATCACCTATTCGAAAGTAATGAAAAGTCCGAAATGTGATAAGTGATCACTTTTGCAACTGAAATGCCCAAATTACAATATTTCGATAGAATACAACACATTTGTTTCGAAGTGTCTCCATTTGAGAAAAAGGGAACATGAACTATTTTTAGTCGTATTCATGCGGATCCAACTCTACTGAATTTAGTCATTTTTGAAACCCGTTTTCTGGTCTCATTTGCCTATTCATTGGTGAAGTGATATATAAGTAATTCAAAACGACTAATCGATTAATCAATAAGTAGGTGTGAAGATCGCGAGCATAAATTCACCCAGAAACAAAGAAGAAATAGTTAGTTTTGAATTAGCTTAATAGTTCAAAATAAAATATAACCCATGTGAGAAAACAGACACATCAATGCATCCACAAAACAAGTTAAGCTTAAAATAAGAATAATAATAGTAATAATTGATGATTGATTATAATTTTCAGCCTTGTTCAATTCTTGTAAATTTTTAAAGTATCGCCAAGTTTGAAAAAGAATGGCATGGCAGGTACTGAACCGTTGTTTGTAGATTAGACTGGTATTCTCTAATTAAGATCGAGCTTAGTTGACGATTAAAAGTAAAAGGAAACCCCTGAAGAAACATAATTGGTCTTGAAACCATTCAATTATTCCGGTGACACGCGACCCAAAATCCCTTTACGCCTTTCATCTTCGCCTCTTCCCTAGATTCTGTCTCGCCTCACTAGCAATAACCCCCCCCCAAAAAAAAAACACTTGAAAGGCCTAACAACAAGAACAATATACGCAACGACTTAAATAATTTGTTTTGTTCAACAAGAAACGAAAACGATTTTACAGAAACCCTTGAAAACAGGAAATTGTTGTCGCAATCTTCCCTCCGTGCAGGAATATCTTTCAGCGATTAACGACTGTCTTCTGCTTTCAACTACCATACTTCCATCTTCCACCATTCATTTACTGCTCAATTTTTTTAGGTATTTTAAGTAGAAAATAGTAGTTAAGTAGACGAGTAGCGAAGGATCCTTCTAAGGTGTAATGGTGAAGAAAGATTGACTAGAAACGGATAAGGAAATCCATGAGCCCTTTGTCGTAAAAATAAAGTCATCATTAAAACTGTATTATTATTTTATTTGGGAATTCCAAATTCGAGAACACAATCCTTTATTGGCAATCAGAGCTTTCACCACTGATCTTAACTAGTAGGCACACTGCTGTTAATTGGCAAGGGCGGTAAATTGTTGCAAAGTTTCAATAAACTCTTTGTTTTCTTATTCCAGTATGCTGCGTTTGTTTTCTTAAAATGCCAATCAAATAGAGCTGATCTTTCGGATGTATTGCATACGCTATGTTTAGGAAAAAAGAAGAAGTAAGATATAACAAATGGACCTATTTGGGTGCATGAATTCGAGCAACGAATGGTAGACCAAGTAAGATGGTTCACATGGAGAACATATCAAGCCCTCTTTTACACGGATTATCTGGGAAAATACAAGGACAAACGAAATAAGAATGCAATGGATTTGAACAATTTTTTTTTCACAGATTACATTAATGCACTAAAATTTCTATCATTACATTGAAGTTTTAAAATACTATTGCATATGGGTAAATACTTAAAACATCGTTTTATTTGCAGAGAAAAAAAGCATAAAGTAGAATGTATGCATATCTTTGACCGAAATGATTGGCCCATTTCAAAAAAATGCGAATTGTATCACCAACAGATATTGCAAATTTGTGTGACAGAAATCAGAGGGGAAAAGGTGAATTTCGACGGGGTTGATGGCGAAAGTGTTCTTTCCATCCGTACCAACTCGGCAACCACAAGACTGGCATGCGATAGTGTCAAATAGGAAATATCTTATTGAGGTAAGAAAAACACGAATTGTCCGGGGGGGTGGGTTTAGGGTGGAGCATACAGAGAGGGTTTTAGTTAATGAGGAAGGAAACAGTCAATGCCACCTACTTCTGTCATGATTTAGTTTGCGTGAAATGTGAATCAAAAATAGATGCATGGGAAAGTAATGTATGTCAACCCAATAATAATTTTACAACTTTGATGTCCAATGAATGTTTGAAATTAGTTCCCATCTTTTATCAAGGTACATAGTAGATTTGAGCAAGAAACATTGAGCACAAGCTACTTGGTCAAATATATGGCCTGGTATTAGATCCATGGGGGATAAAATATGATCAAATTATGCAATCAAGATTACCAACTTTAAATAGCAATTACGATATATTTTAAATTACCAAATTAAAAATAATTCAGAATATCACTAATTCTAAAATAATTGAGAACATTACTATATCAACTACGCAGCAATTAGATATCTAGAATATTTTGGTAGACTGACAATGGTTAAGGAATCTCGAGCTTCGTTTTGTCTTCAGAAAGTTCTTCATGACCAAAATTATTCAGAATTGCATAGCATATGAGTTGTAACAATAGCGAGGCGATCAACTTTCTCGTCTTCCAAGTCGGTGATCACGAGGAAGTCCTATTAAAATTGTATTTATTTATTTATTTATATTTATAACAAAAGGCAAGCGTTTTGGTAGTCATCATTAGCCCTTTAGTTGACTTCAGGCTTCACAGAGGGGAGGAGGAAAACCAAACTGTGAAGAATTCGGGAAGGGGAGTAGAAGAGTGATTCACAGATGTAAAAGAGGCAGACAGGCACAAAGGCTCAGATGAGTACTGTGGTAGGGGTAGAATATGGCTACAGGGGGGGGGGGGTGATGGTAGTTTGAAGTCAGGAGTCAACTGCCAGTTAATAGACTTTTTTGCCGTATGAATATACGTTGCCCAGGGTGCACCACGAGGAGGTAAGTCTTCCCCAACCCCCCCCCCCTTTTAAAATTGTACTATTGTCAAAATAGTATACTTCTGTTATAAATTGGTGGAGGTTGGGTTTAGACATAGGTATTCTTGGTTAGAAATAACAAATAAAATGCTTGCTTTGATCCAATGGCATTTTGATGGCTATTTACTGTAGAGCTACAAGGTAAGTATAAATTGGCCCATTTTCTACTAACCTAACAGAAAAATTTTCCGTCTTTACACCACTTTGGCGCACAACGAAAGAAAATAACTGATATTTAATAAAATAAAAAAGTGTCGAACTGTGAACCTCATTTGTCTTTCTTAGCTTATTGGTAGTACGGAATCTCATGGTGATTAAAAACGATTTATTAACACACAGTTCTCACGCTGTACTAAAAATTGAATTTTAACTATAAATAAAACCTCCAAACCATAAACATATGATTTTACTCCTGTAACGGATAAACTATAAAATTTTACTCCCAACTCCGAAATCGAGCGCGCGGAAGGGGCAAAAGCCAATAGTTTCAAGGCGCGAGTCATAATCAACTAGTAATTGGATGAAGGTCGCGTGCGGCCCATGCACGCAGACCACTGCGCTATTTGCGTATTTGTGACAGCCAATCAGCTAATAGAAAGTTGAAATTGACCTGGAATCGACGAAAAATTATACCGTGTGAAACTAAGTACCCTGATTTTTGTTCATAAACACTTATATCTGGTCAAATGTTCGCTGACTCCAATACGCCACTAGGAAAGTCCTCTTCTAGTGACTTCCAGCAGCCCACTAGTTCAATGGGTAAATATTAAACTGACTTTTAATACGTATTGAGTTGACACTAATGACATCTTCGTACTATCATCATTAGGTCGGATACTCTACGATATCCCATGTAAAGTGTGCAAAGATCACTCTTCTGGAAAGCACTACGGAATATATGCCTGTGATGGGTAAGTCAACAAGCTATCTTGAAACCTTAGATCAGTGAATCGAATTCATTGAATACTCTGTTTGAATCTTTTAGGTGTGCTGGATTTTTCAAGAGATCGATCCGTCGAAACAGGCAATATACCTGTAAGTCAAAAAATGGTCAAGATTCGAGCTGTAGAGTGGATAAGCCTCATCGAAATCAATGTCGTGCCTGTCGGCTTAAAAAGTGCTTGGAAGCTGGAATGAACCGTGATTGTAAGTTCCGAAACCAATTTGTTTTTATCTACAATTTATATAAGTGGCATGATTAGTAGACAGTTACTTTTGGATTAAAACTCTTTAGGCATTTTTTTATTCATTGAGAAAGAATAGACAACAAGTAGATTTTCAATAACTTTTTGACGTCTTATATCAAGAAACATGTAAATCGTTATTACTCTATAGACCACATAATTGTCATACAAAGCAGTTACTTACTAACAAATCACTCTTGATTCACGCCCTCTGCAACATTAAGTAGGATGATAAAATATCTATTCAAAAAGTGTCTTAGTTTACTTTCATTTAAATTGCATTAAGAGAACTATCCCTTAAGATCACAAAATTTCCATTTCACGAAGTCGGTATTTCCGGAAACCGCATCACTTAAGGTCAGTTTATTAAAAGAAGTGTGAGAGGATTTCGTGCAAATAAAAAGTTGACAAAGTTTTTTTATCTCAACTAATTGACCAAGTAGGGCTAATTGAAATTATTC
Organism: Rodentolepis nana; assembly: GCA_900617975.1. NCBI lineage: Eukaryota > Metazoa > Platyhelminthes > Cestoda > Cyclophyllidea > Hymenolepididae > Rodentolepis > Rodentolepis nana. The sequence goes on along the minus strand of UZAE01012475.1, from coordinate 11,480 downwards.
AAGCAACTGCTTGGCTAATCGCATATTCACATGCAAAAGTGGATCAAGACCATCTACTTACGGATCTAATAAAGCGGGTAGTTTTGAGGAGTGGTCAGTCATTTCCAAAACCGCACACACTACCGGCAAACCTTCTTTGTGATGAATCAAGGAGGCGCCAACCCACAGCACAGGTGTAAAGTTGAATTTCCAGGAGGGCGTCATTAATTGCATTCGTGTGTTTCTTGGACCACACACGCAATTAACTTCAGAAAAGATGCACAAAAATGCCTGCAATTCTTAACAAAAGGGTCTTCGATTCTTATTTTTTTTCTAGAAGTAAGTGGAAAGATACAAAAAAACAAAAGAAATAAATTAGATCAACTTAGTGGAATACTCAACGACTCAATATAATTGCAATTGAGTTGTAAATTAATAATTTCCAGGGTACTTGTTCACCCATTTACGCGTCTTGCAATTAATTTCTAAAATACTATCTTGCAGTAGAGAAAAACATGATTAAAAATCACTGTTACTTCAGCAGATAATTAGGTTTTATTTACTATAAATGTGTCCTTTTTCTCATCTCTTAAGGGGCATGAGAATATACAGATATGTATGAATATATACTGTGAGAAGTGAATGTAGGCGACTATCTTTTAATTAGCCGTGATTACAGGATAGGTGATAGAATAGACACTCATGCATGACACTGGATGAAGCAATTAATTCAAAGTTAGCGTTCCTACATGCTCTCTTGGCGATATTACACAGTATATACACTTTCTATATTATAATTTCAAAAGCAAAACGTTCCATTTCAAATTTTGTTCGGGAAGGAAGAAATGCATTCAAAGTGTCCTATCTTATTTAGATTCTGAAAATTCAACATTTTAAAATATGCTGCATTCTGTTCCGATTTTTTCATTATTTACCTTTCAAGGTTCCTCAGTGAGTTTACACATGCCAAATGCAGATTAAATTTCAGGCCAGTTTCATGCAGTGGTCCAAAAATTTTACACCAATAAGTGCCGAATTTCTAATAGCTTACAATAATTAAGACTTTACAACTCATTAGAACACGCGAATCGTTGATATATGCTTCCGAGAATAGTCCCGTACTCTCTTAGGAATAAGCTGGCTTTCACAATTAAATTAAGTCTGTTATCACTCTTGCTACTATCAGCGTGTCTGGCAATATCTTCGACCAGTTCACAAGCCGAATTCACGTAATAAGATTTTTCTATTAAAACTTTATAAGGGATTGGTGGAGTGGTGAATGAGATTTTTTCACATTATTTGACCAAAACGTAGTACACTAAATGACGTGGATCATTTAAACCGCATATAATTTAGACAAGAAAAAACATTACCCAACTTGAAGATCTAGGTGACTTTGCGAAACTTTAAAACCTTTCGCAAATTTTGAGTCTTAAATGAGGAAGATTATAATTATTACCGGAGTTGGCATTAATTAATTCCATTTGTAATTAACAATTTTTTACGCAATGCAGATTTCTACTTTTGCCCGCTTTTGTATCGTTTACTAAATAACTATTCAGCAACCATACATGTCAGAAATTCGAAATTTTAAACAAAAGTGAAGTAATAGCAAAAAAGTCCAATTATTTATTAAAATGCTTAATTAACTTAAACACGGAGTTTCTCATCCCATAGCTTACAATTTGATCACTAAATTGGCAATATTGTGCTCTGTTAAATGATTTTACCTCAATTTCAGTTTGACTTAAATTTTCCTTATAACCAGCCCTGATAACCGACTTAACAGCGATTTTTTTAATTAACCACGGCCACAAAAACCTGTCCCCCACGGTGTCCTATTGGGAAACAGCAGAAGTGTGGGGAAGATAGAGGAGGGGGGTGGGGGGGGGGNGGGAGGGGAGAGGGGGGAAGGAGTTTGGTGGCTTTGGAGAGTGTCCCTCTTTGTGCAATCACCGGCCCAGGACTTCAAGTGTCCAGATGACCTCAAAACGCCTTGCGCAATCGAAATCTGCTCCGACTACTCCTCTTATGCTAATGAATCCAAAGTTGGAAGATAACTAAGCCAGGGCGAAGGCAACGCGTGTTGCACCTTAGATACTAATTTCTTAATCAAAATACAAGTAGCAGAGAACATCTGGCTGATTGGAGGGCTCTTGATTCAAACATGAACATAACTTTTTCTTATCTCTACTGTTACTACTGAATATCACGTGCATAAGATAATTTACAATACCTTCTTTTGAAGATTTTCTGAAATGGCTAGAATAGCATATTCCCGGCAAGAAAAGGTTAACACTACCCTTTTACAATCAGTTTGATTCCCGTTGATCAGTACAATAGCACATCGAAGGGGTGGCAAATTTTGTGTTTCTCGTCGGAGTAATTCCATTATGAAATTCCTCCAGCCATGATAGGTGCTTTAATAATTAGGTTTTTTTAAAAAAGGACTTTTAACTGTTTATTTCTCCTACATCTCATTATCCAAGAACCAATAGCGTTTATTTTAAAATTAGCCTTTTAGAATAGAGTCCGAACTAAATATGTTTTTGCATTTCGTATGCAGTTTTTAATATTCGTTGTTAAATTCGTAAATCTTTTAAATGTCAAAATTTAAATTTTTAAAGTTGGGACTTTAAGAAGCTTCTTACCTTTAACGAGACATCACTAGAGCAATAAACGACGCCAAAATTTTGTTGACATTTTGACATGTCAACCATAAGGTGCATAAGCAATAAAAATTCGCTTTGACAGAATCTCGTTTAAACCGCCTTTGAGGCAGTTGATAAGTTCGAAGGGGTCATTTCAAATTCGGTCACGTCATACCAATGAAGATTTTTGTGCATTCAGCCGTTCAACACGAACGAGGTCCCAGAAATTCAACCCTCAGAAGACAAGTTGTCATGATGCTTCAAGATCAACTGCCTTCGAAGCAGGCTCGAGAATCAGAACCAGGCATTGCAAATCGTAGCCGTAACTTTGAGGCCTATAGTGCACGCTCGGCAATTCCAATGCCCTTTCAATCTCCCCAGACGTCCCAGATCCATCCAAATGCACCTTTTCCATCTTCCAATAACAATCCCTTCTTTCCTGACTGGCTCTTCCCCAGACGTTTTTACAACTTCGGTTCGAGTGTACCACCGCTATCAGCTCCTGGGGCAGACACTTGGGAGCTTTTACTAAAAGCAAGCCAACCAATTTCTCTTCCAATCCTCCAGCAACGTCAAGCACCATCATACCCCAAATCATCAACACAGAAGATGGATGATGAGAGATCGATTGTAACCACCACGTCACCGGAGTCTCCGAAATCACAGTCAACACCCACGATGTCCAAAGCTGAAGCTTTTGGCATTGACAACCTGCTGAATGGTTCTTCACAGAGTAAGTTAAAACAACTCGATGTTTATAAAGGGCAAAGATAGGTTAGTTTTAAAATTTTACAGCAAAAACTAAGTTAGGCATTCATTTCACATATAGATTTGCCTCCAATACATCTGCATTTTGGACCACAACTACAATAAATATATAAATTTTAATCTGGTACATCAGGAGTTGGTAGTTAAGCAAATGCTTTTACTCGATTACGTAGTCTCGACGTGAGGCGTTTGGATTGTTTTGCATTACACCAACCGATTACTTTTCTTTCCTGCTAGTAAAAAAAATGCGTCAGATATACTTGCCACGGAGCCAGAATAGCTATCATATTAGGAGACTCCCAACTGAGCAGGAAAGGCATATATTCCACTCGTCAGAAATCAGACAACCTGTTTGTCAATCACAGTAGAGGCCTATCAGTAGAGGCTATTCCAGATGCTGAAAGAATTGATGGAATTAGAAATTGTTTGATACTATGTCATATAGTCAGATTAACGAAAGGTCAGAAAGGAGTATTTAGTGTTTTTTTTTATGCTGTCCAGTTAATTGTTGTTTGTATTACGAAATATTACAAATAAAAGCAGATAATTTAGACTATCAACAGAATCGCATCCATTTTCTTGCATTTTAGCGTTAACTTGTATTAATTATTGGTTCGTTTTTACCCCGTTTCCTTTGACTAATGATTGACAACTACAAAATTGCAGTGAACTGCAAATGCTGTTACAGTTCATTTGGACCCTCTTTACTGGCTTCACTTTTCAAGAGCTACATGAATTCCATTTTGGACTCATCGAAAATAACAACGTGTCTCAAAAATGTCAAAATTTGGCATACTCCTTTGTTAGTTTAAATTGTCCGGGTTTTTTAACAGTTTTTAACGGTTACTCAAGCTCCAGGGCATGGAAAGTCCACATATGAAACGAAGTAAGGAAATTCGGTTGATAAAAGGAGGAGGGTAAGAGACATCTATTCACCTCATATAACAGACGTACTTGAATTTGTCTTTAACAAGTAAGAGAGATTATTTTAAGTCTGCTTTTCTTCTTTCAGCTGAATAGTAATTGCCAAGAAAAACATCCCCCGATCACATAATAGCCATGAAATCACCAGGAACTGAGATCATATTATCGACAACAGTTAGTGCAACTTTTCTAATGGCATTTGATTAGACACCTTTGTCAAAATGAGTAAATCAGGTTGCTGGGATCTTAGATGGTTTATCGGTGAATCCAAGATGAAGTTTGCAAACACTTTTGCTCCATTAATTTGTGACTTATCTACTGTCAAATCTGGATAAAGGTACTAAGATAGGTGACTACTTTGTCTCTTCCAAGTACAGCCCTTCACGATTTCGGTGAATTGGTGTATAAATCACCCACTTTTCTCTTAGTCAGGTTAGAGCCATTAAATAAAAACGAGCAATCATTCCATAAACACATGCAATATCTCAATTTCGCAAACACGCACGCGCGATATCAGCAAAGTTGAAAAATGTGCGCACACACACGACCGCACGCGAGCACTCGCACTCGCTTACACACGCTGTTATTTTATTTTGATTGGACTCCTGGGAAGTCTTCACACCTCAGCAACTGTCAATAAGCCTCGCTTGTCAATCAAGCACCATCTTCCTGAGGAGTGAGACGGCATGTTTGGATGTAGTAAACTGAGAGCGAAAGATGTGAAAATATCACGCAATTAAATAAGAGCCAGTGAATTAAATCAACTCGAAGAATACGCATGTATATACACAGTCTGAATAAGTGCACCCGTCCGATGGTATTCAGTGATGATGATTGATACATGATGAGCTTTATGTGATTAACAGATGAACTAAATACTTTGAAAAAAGTTATTTACCAGATGAGGTCAAATATAAATTTCTAAAGCCCTAATCCAATCATTTAAACTTTAAAATTGGCACTTTATTCCTTGCGATTTCGTCTCCCTTGAGTTTCCTATCGTCCAAATTTCATAGGTTTATCCAGTGACCTTTAGACCCTACGTTCTCAATCACACACCTCCAGCTTAGGCCAACAGCAATTCGTTCCACGTTAACATCTATATATCTGTCAGATTTGTGAGATGGAGACTGAGATAAGAACAGAAAAAGTTCAAATGAAGTAGGTGATAGTAAGGACGGGAAATAAAAGGTATTGATATTTTACGAGAAAATCACTCTATCCTCCCATTATACTATTAACAAATAATAAAACATTTAATGATGTAAATGTTTACATGTTTATAAATGTGGATTGGTTTTTTACCGTTCAGCTAAATCTCAGGAAATTCAAAAAGAAATAGAAAGAATAAGGGAGGAAGAAGAAACGGAGACTGTGTCCGCCCCACAACCATCACAACCTCATATGGCTACCAAGCCAACAGACGAAACGGCTGTTTTCGTCAACCGAATTCTTCTTTCAATCATGACCTGGATCTCAATTACGCGACCGGATCGAAAGCTACTGCACGAAATCCTTCAGCCCGTTAATGGACCCCCAATATTTCCAGCGGCATTCCAATTAACTCCTCCAGAAATAGCCAGTCTTCTCAAATCCTCCTGGCCCAGAATATTCCTCCTTGAAACTGTGGAATGCTTTCTACAAGACGACGATATTGGCAAGTTCAGCAGTTTCCTTGCCACATTGAGCCGTTTCAGCACTAATTCAGGTAATGGATAGTCTGAAAAGTTGCCTCCTTGCTTAAGTCAAAAAATGAAACCCCCGTTATTCGTGACTAATCAAATAGCTCTTTAAAAAGTACTCAATTGAGCATTACCAAGTGTAGAATAGAGGTGTTATAAATCGTTACCTCCTTTGCACTTTCTCACACAACACATTCACACCATTTTCGCGTCTTCTCATACTATGACCACTTAAGTTACTGCAAAACAGCTCAGAATTCAAATTCAGCACAAGTTATAAAAGGCAGTTATATGTTGGCAGAGAAGTTAATTCTACCTCAGTAATTTAGCAGGCTTATGAATGAACAAAACCAAGTTTATAACTTCTTCGATCCTATATTAATTAAGTTGAAATAGGAATCTTGCTGCTCAGAAAGCGTTGTTTTCAAATATAAAAGCTGTCATGCAAGACAGAAGGCGCAAATAGTCTAACAACGGCTACTTCGCGTTTAAAGTAAACTTTGGGAGAATGAGTTCATAGTAATGAATGGATTTTTTTTATAAGAATACAGTATATATCAGTATATACCAATGAACGGTTCTATTACTCCAAAATCGTGATTAGTATTTCTACACCATTTCATCGCTGTCACGTGACAGTGTAGTGGTGGAGATTACGAAAACGAACTTATGGATGCAAATTTCGTTCTTGAATTTCCAAAGACTGCTGCAATTTTACTCCACTTGAAATGATTAAATTCTTCTAACTTGCTCCTTACAGTAAATTACCATGTTGAGAGTAACTGCGACCGATAGTGTCGAGTAATGAAAATATTAATGGGTGCTCAGCAGTTCACACTGTAATTGTCTCCCAGTATTTTAGCAAATTGGGTTCTTTAAAGTTTTTAATTGAGTGAAGTTTTCTAGGCAGTGAAAATTTCGTCAACAGTCTCATTAGCGATTATTCAATGCGTACCAACTAAAAATGGCGGAGTATTTGTCATATGGTGATGATCTATTTCTCCTGTTTTTAGGTTCAACTAAGGCAGTTGAAATGGTTGAATCATTCGTCAAAGTTATTATTGAAAATCGACCATCCTCAAGTGAAATCAATCTGCTTAAAACCTTATCTCTGTTCTCTTTTAGAGAAAATTTTGGTAAGCACTTCACGCTTTTTTCTTCCGAAAAAAACGAACTATTTAACGCAAATCATATTACTCATTTAGGAAAACAAGTTTCTAATGATCGTCTTTCATCATTACGAAGTATGCTCCACCAGAGTCTTCCATCTTACATCCAATCATGTATTCCAGGAACATTGGAAAGGAAAAATGTGTTTCTGCAGTGCTTCAGTGTTGTAGAAAGCCTTCCTGAAGTTGCTTGCTATCTAATTCGAGGAGCTTTGCAGAAAATATATGGATTTTCTGAAGATAATCTGGAACAAATGATTGAAAGAATGACCTTTGCCTCTCTCGAAGCTGCCAACCATGCAGCAACAAAACTCCACTAATTGAAGCAATTACAAACAACCACATTCATATGTAGAATGAATTTACGAGCTTGCATTGACATAACTTTCCCCACCATGACTATCAGTCACTGTATTAGTAACAATTAATAAAAGTTATATTTTCAAATAGAAAGCTTAAATGACTATAGATTCAATTAATTTACTTGTACAACTTACCACTTAATTCACAATTGAGTGAATAGTTAACTGATTTAATTATTTCAAGTGGCAGGCATTATGATAATTATCATTGGCCATTTAGTTGACTTCGGGCTTCACAGACTGGGGGGAGGGATATCAAAGTCACAAAAAGTCAAGCAAGGCAGAAGAATGAGTCACATTTGTAAATGAGACAGACACAAAAGTAGAAAAAGGTGAGGTATTTATTTATTTATATCAAATGACAGGCATTTTGATAGTTATCATTAGCCCTTTAGTTGACTTCAGGCTTCACAGAGGGGAAGGAACATCAAAGTGGAAAAAAGTCTGGGGGGGGGGGGGAGACAGTAGAGTGATTCAAAGATGTAAAAGAGGCAGACACAAAGGTAGAAAAAAGGTGAGGTGAGTACCGCGAAATTAGTCGAATATGACATACACTGGGGTGATGGTGGTTTGGAGTCAGAAGTCAACTGCCGGTTAATAGACTTTTTTGCCGTATGAGCATACGTTGCCCAGGATGCACCACGTGGAGGTAAGTCTATCACACACCCCGAAAAAAGGTGAGGTAAGTACTGTGAAAGTGGTGGAATATGACATACAGTCTAATCATGGCAGTTTGAAGTCAGAAGTCGACTGCCGATTTATGACATTTTGCCGTATGGTAGAGGAAAATCTACCGCACATCCCATTGAGTGGATAGTAGATGGCATAATCGATAGTATATTATTGATCTTGAGACATCTAAAAGCTTACATGTTTAGGTAAGGGTCGTATCTGAACACACAAAAAGATAAATTGACAGGAAGCACTTGAATGCTAATTTTTTCAGAAGGTATATAATTAGCATCAACATATGCTGCTTATCAACTGTCTTCGTCTTCAGGAATCGATCCTTAAGTTTCTAAGTGAGTTCGTATCGGTCACATTTTGAGCTAGCTGGTCATTTAAGACAATTGCTCGATTGGTCATGTCACTTACGCGTAGACAAAGTAGCAATGCTATTCGTTTCATACCAGACCTCACTGAAGCTACAATCAAAGCAATATCTCAAAATACCCCATAATTTTTCAATTAGCATTGAAAAAATTTATGAAATAAATAGCAAATAGGAAGTGCACATGATAATAGACCGGTGGTTTTATTCATTACTTTAAGCAAGAATAAAATCTTGACACTTGAGGAAGGCATTCTTGTCTATATTTGTCGGGTATTAACATCTACTTGACTTGAAATGCTCTTCACGCGATAGCTATTCATATGTACTTTTCAGTATGTCACACTAGCCTGGCCATTTTTATCATTTCTGTTTTAAAAGAGGAGTAGAGCTCAAATCGTGCACTGAAGTGCAGTAACCAAAACGCGGGTTTGATGTCCACTAGGCTAAAACCCAATGAGAGGATGAAAGAAGTTGATTTGCCTGTCATGGAGACTCCTTTACCCAAAAAAAGAGCGTTTGAAAAAAGTTCATGGGAGTGACAGTGTCCAGGTTCATAGTTCAGGGATTGAAGCTTTCTTAGGGGCTGAGTAAAACGATCGAAAAGTGGGATTTCATTCAAGGTGAATTGGCTAGGGCAATACTATTTTATCAAAATTTCAGAACACCTGTCTTTTTTCGCGTTTAAATTTTCCCACTTGGCTGATGTCAGATGTTAGTCAATCGCGATTAACGTAAAATATTTTTTTATTGTAAGTTGTCATTATTCAATAAAATTCCATCCTCATTTAACTTTTATTTGATCTTTTACTTGATGAATGTAAATCAAACTACCACTCCATCAACTCGCACAACCGTTTCACACACATTTTTTTTATCCAAAAGGAGTTCCTATTTGTTTTCAATGACGCATGTACTTTTAATCCTGTCGGTAAATCCGTGAATGAGGAAGAATTAAGAAACTCTATACGATTTTCTAAGAAATGTTGTGCTCAAATTCACACAAATCCTCTAATAGTACTACGAGTGAATTTTAAGTTTCATAGCGTCAAAAATGTCAATATTTACTGGAATTTCACACATAAAAGTGTATATAAATGTCACAAAAGTGGCTCATATATTGTTTTCAATAGTACTAAAAGTGATTATTAACATTGTTTGGGGTAATCGCCTCCACATCGACATTGTCAACTCATTCCAGGAGAAATTAGGTTAAAATTATGTGAAAAAATTATTAGAAAAGGAGAAAGTACAAAACTAGTGGTGAAATTGTAATTGCATTTTTAATAGCTGAGCTAAGATGTTCCCAAAACCAGACAATAAAAATACTACTAGAAGATTGACAGTGGTTCGCAAGCGTTGATTAGTGTAGTTCACTTGAAAATTTTCAATTTATATGGATACGATACGCTTTCAACCATTCGAAGGAGAGGATGAAAAACCAACGAGGCCCAGGAAATATATAAATTTAATAGCCTGGAGTGATTAAGATTTCCTGAAAGTTCTATACTCAAGCTTAACTGCGTTGAATAATGTTGAATCAAAATCCTTTGGTAAAAGTTATCACTTTCGCTGGCGATGAGGAATTGCATCTATTTGGGCTTGCCAGCACAGAAACAAACTTTGGTTCAAAGTGGATCAATGAAATCGATGTGTTGCCGACACAGCCAATCATAATTTTAACCTAATGAAGTCGAAATTGACCATTTTGGGAAAATGGTGGTTTCCCCCTACAGATTTACCCTTTCGTGGTACACTGTTTATCTACCATCATTTATAACTCATTACTATGGTGTTTGAAGCACGCTTGTTAATTATTCGAATTACAAAACAATGCAATCATTATGGAAGCCAGGTTCAAGCCCTGCCTGATCACTCGATAGAAGGGAGTTGGAAGAGTATTTTCAGAACCGATACCAAGCAGAAAATATGAGAACCTGTGATGTTGGAGTCGCTTCCAGACTCAATAAACAGCTAGAGGGATCGAATCATTGGTGCAATCAGGGAACCAAAGGATGATGGATCTTGAAATCTTTAATGCCCCAGGGTATGAAGTTACGGATCAGGTTCCTAAGTGCCTGAACCTGTAAAGTTGAGTTCGATTTTCTAATTGGACTAATTGTAAAATTCGACACTACTTTAGAGCTGCTTAATCAGTGGAGTAAGTTTTTACATCTCTCCCAGTGATTAATGGAGGGTGGTGCATTTACCTATATTCTTAAAGCAGAAAGCAAAGAACGAAAACTTAATCCCTCAAATTTTTCTCAACTCCAAATTTTGAGGCTTCTTCGTTTGGTTTTTCTAAAGACAGCTTTATCACCAGCAGTTAGTTTTACATAATTTGTAAATGATAAACTCTGTCCTTTATATTAAGCTCACACATTTCAAAAATTGTAAAAGCGTGTTTGGCAAATACATTTCAGTATATTGTGTCCATAAATGGCTCAAATTTAGGATATTTTATTGCAAAACACATTAAATAGTCCGTCCCACACGCTTGGAGTATACCTAAAGCGCAAAACTTAAATTTATCTTACTAATATAAAGCTACATCAATCAGTTGAACTCCTAAACGAAAAATTAATTAGCCAATATTTGTTCAGCACCATTATATTTTATAACCTAATTTCCAGCAAAATTATCAATTTCATTTTTTTATTAATGTTAACTAAAATGAATTTTCCCACCACCTCTTTCAACAAAATGGCAAAGTTTGCAATATAGAAACACTGATTAATTAGTGAATGATAACTTAGAAACAAAAAAATAAATCAATGAAAGCTGTGTTGTTGGAGACGAAATTCTGACCATCCATTTGATGATTTCGAGGTTCATATAATAAGTAATGAAATGGACTAATGAGTTATTTTGCGTCCAAAGAATGTGGAGGGTGG
>UZAE01012474.1:20715-40068 GCA_900617975.1 Rodentolepis nana | reverse complement strand
GCTCTTCTGCTCCCCCCCCCTTCTCTCGACTTTCATTCACCTTGATGTTCATTCCCTCTGTGAAGCCCGAAGTCAACTAAAGAGCTAATGATAACCATCAAAACGCCTGCCATTTGATATAAATAAGCTATCTTCAATGAAAAGAATTCACACTCTTTACACCACATCCTTACTGAGGACACGAGGCGCCCTTGAACAAAAAACAGTGGCCTCCTAATCAAATACCCCCCCCCCAACCGCCATCGACTAGACGAGGATGGACTCTGCGTAAATTGCTTCGATACAGTTGGCGAGGTGTACTTGGAATGTGGAATAACCCATCACGAATTGACAATATCTGGCCAAGCCTCTAGAGCCCGAGTTTATTACTGTCAATAATTGGAGAAGACTAAACCGGAAATAATAAAATAAACGCGCAATTTCATTGAACAGAAAATAGATAAATCTTCAATGCAGCAATGCCTGATACCAGAAAACAAGAATGATCTCCCACACAGAAATGTGGAAGCTATATTGATCTCCATTTTTGCCAACCCCCCCCCCCCCACCTATCCCAGTATCACCATTTTTGTCAGATCCACGTAACATACGCTTAGAGAGAAATGATCCTGAAATGCGAGCGAAGTCGAAAAAGTAGAGGGAACTACCATTAGGGTGATGAGAAATAGTTGTAAATGATGAAGTGAAATTAAATTAATGCACATAATTTAAAAATAAGTAAGATTTTAAAGTTATTTTTAAAATGCGTGATTTCTTATTGGCATCAGTGAGGTAGTATAACTTGCTAATCGAGGTAATTCTGCTCCCTCTCATTCGTTTCCATCTGACTCACCATCGCATTTTCCAATTGCCGCCCTGCTTTGAATAATGCCCAGTAAAACAAAAATATTAATTTTTAATAGGGGGTTAAAAGAAAGTTCGATAAATTGTATACGTGAGGTTATCGAATAGATTTCGAAAGTAAAGGCAGGATAGGAAAGAGTCATTGGATTTTTGGATTCGGGTTGCCCACAATTTTGGACAAATCGGTGGCTTGAGTGCCGAAATTCAAATGTCCCAATTCGCCCTCTGGGTCAAAACAAACAAATCTCCAGATTTTAATTGACATTCAACGAGCCCTCCCCCACAAACGGGTCAGCTATAGCTTCTAGGTTAGCAGAGCCCGTTGTTCTCAGACTCAGTCCCTTTCATACTCTACGATAGTAGATTTTGTGGAGTTTGAAATGAAACGTCCTCCCACCCCCTGAAGTGCCACCTTTTCAACTGCAGCCTACCTCCGATGACTGCCAATAATTTCCTCCAAATTCTAACTCATCAACTTTAATAGCTTTATAATGATCAGAACGAGCCAATTAGCAAAAAGACAGCTGTCTGAATAACCACATGCAGTGCCACAAAATCTGTGAAAAAATAATAATAAATGAGCCTTCGTGTGAATTCTGAAGCAAACTGAAGTTAAAAGGCATTCATCTCCGAACTTCAGTCCAATGAGTTTCTCCCACGCACTTTAACTAGCGGCTTAAATTTCTGCAAGCAGTTAAATCACTTTTAGCTTTTACTATCAGGTAGTATCCAGGTGACCTCAAAAGGCGGAGAAGCTAAGTTGTCACGACTGATACCTTATCCTCAATCTCCCCCCCCCCCCCCCGCCTCCAACAGACACACTCACACCCGCTCAATCATAGTTAAAACAAAAGTGATAGCGCATGAACAGACAGTCGGCTAGATTATGATGTAATGAACTACATTCAGAAAAAACAATCCCCAATGGCTCTGTTCTTATCTATTTGCGCCTGCTTTGAAGTAACCAACTGCTCTTTGTTTGTTTGTATGCTAACTAGGAAAAATATTGTCCAGTTTGCCATGATATGAGAATGAAAAGTTGAGTTGAAAGGGATTAATCAAAAGTTAATAAAACATAGCAAATGCATAATCATCAAAAGCTCCAATTTTTTTTTAAGAATAACCTTGAAACACGTTATAGCCAGCAATGAATGGGTAATCAAGGTAACCCCATTAAGTTGCAAAGAACACTACCACTGGAGATTTGGATGTGGGCCAACCGAAATCGGAACCAAGGAGCAGTGGCAGGCGGGGAGATGGCAAGCAAGTATGCACTAATTTGCATATTTGCGTGAAAGGCAAGTTAGAACAAGTGGGTAAGAGGGTAGATTTGTCATTAGCGCTTCATGGTTCACCTGTTAGACCACCATAAATCGTTGTGTACAATTCACTCTAAACTACTTTATTTATAAGCTCATGAGAGTGAAAACCACTACTCCTGTTAGCCTATCTACAACTGAATTAACGAAAATGCTGAGAATACGACATGCACAGGAAGAGGTCAAAGCGTCACTGCGGTGAATGGACTTGTGTTCCCAACACTGCGTGGTCAACACAAGCACGGATTTAGACTACTTAAATAACTTCGATCTTGGGAAATAGTAAGGCAGGAAGACTGCCAATCACATACCACTTCAGGCACCATTCATCCACTGTGACCCATCCAAATACTCTAAATGTAAGAAAAGAGAATATGTCAACGTCCCGCAAGCTCTAATCATTGTGCTCTATCAGCCATAAGAAGAGGAAAACGATTTGAATCGAATTGGCAGAACCGACGTTGATAATCAACCAACCAAACAACCATCAATCCCATTCGACAACATGAATGGGAATTTGCCCAGTAACCCAGATCTGGACAGACAACTAGAATCATGGCGATCATTAGAGACAGATAGCATTGATGAGAGTAATTTGTTATAGCAATATGAAGGTGTTTGCAATATCCCTCCACTCTACGAAAATTCCCACCGTAATTTTTGGATTGGAGGATGGTGCAAACCAAACGTACCAGCCGACTGCAGGACAATGCGATGCTCAAGGAAGACACAAGTCAAAAGCTGAATGAAGTTGTCGAAAGAGAAGAGCTGGAGGAGTTGAACCAAGGGATACTCAAAGACTGGAAGCCAATTCAATGGCAGGTTTCTGTCGTGATCATCGGGCAGCTGATTGACTAAAATAAGGGAAGGAAAAAAATTCATCATGTGTTCTCAGGTTGCCATAGCAACACGTCCCATAAAATGGCCACATTGAAAGCAAAAGGACCCATGGACCCAATGCAGTTGTTGGAACAATTTAATACAAGGACGAATGGCTAAGAAATATGTTCAGGATGCAACCAAACGAAAGAAAACAGCGGAATTGTTATGCAATTGTAAATACTGTCATCTCCATGACCCCTACTCATGCAATGGCTATTTGATAACAAAATAGTACTTATTTTGATGGAATCGAAATGAGACACATATGTGGCCTCTTTCTTACCCATCCAATTGATAGGACGACTTATCAGCACATAGGACACAGCCAGATTACAGTTGGCTTAGCCACACGGGGAATCGAAGAGACAGAATGTGATTAGGTAGCCAACGACGCTTTTATGACTGAACAAAGGCACGACATGGTTGTCGTTTGTGAAGTAAAACACCCTCACGCACTGATCACACTTTTATTCGCACACAACTGTCTAGTTGACAGGAGTGCTATGCGTTCACAAATCAGCGAGGGTGATGGGCGACCTAGAGACAATCTGCCGGAAGTGGTGGTCTCGAGACAACAGCATGACCACTGAAACAGATTCGTCTAGCAACAGCATATTTCCAACGTTTTAAAGTAACGCTAAGTAGGCCACATTGCATAAGGATTTTTAAGACCTTAATTAATACTAACATGTACGTAATAATAATGACCTCATCACATTTTAACTCGTTAATGGATTGCCGCCTTTCGCCTCAATTTTCACTTGACATTGTATTGAACCATTTTATCGATTACACACTTTGGAATCCTCTACGTAGACATAAACAATTATCCGTCAATTTTCTCAGGCGCTTGACATTTTTAATCCAAACAAATTCAAGAGGAATCAAGTTAAACCTTATCCCCCCCCCTCCGGCTTTGAGAGCCTCGGGGTTTCATCCCTTCATATTGAATATCCCCCTTCTCAAAACTCCGTCTTATGTTAATAATTGCCATACCCCCCCCCCCTTTTGTGCAAAACAAATCAGAGCTAATTGAAGTAGTATTTCTTACTCCAAGAGACCTCCACTTATTGACTTCCTGACAAATTTCCAAATCTCTCGTCACAGTTATGGAAACATTTCAAAAATAAACTTAGAAAAGGGAGTTGCACTATGAGGCCTATTGAGTGAGTATCTTTAACCCTGTCACTGTGTATCGGAGGCGAAATGGTCATCACACTCATTCACTAAGGTAGAGATCACGAGTTCCGTTTTCATCGGAGCATCCGCAGTAAACAAAATAAACAACCAAATAGGCCATATATGTGTGTCTAATTTTTATTTACATCAATTGCCAGACTTTGGGATGGTCATCAATAGGCCTTTAGTTATCTTCGGGCTTCACAGAGGAGAGGAACAACAAAGTCACAAAACAGTGGAGAGAGGGAGCAGAGGAGTGACTCACAGATGTAAGAGACAGACGCAAAGGTAGAGAAAAGGGTAAGGTAAGATGAGTACGGTGAAAGTGGTTGAATATGACAAAAAGTCGGGTCATAGTAGTTTGAAGTCAGAAGCCAACTGCCAGTTAATAGATTTCTTTACCGTATGAGTATATGTTTTCATGGCTGCACCATGTGGAGGTAAATCTATCTCACACCCCATATTTGGCTAATGTAGGGGATAACAGAATTAAAGTCTCTCATCAGATAAGATCATGTTACCACTTTCTAAACAAATTAAACATTGGAAAACTATTCTGCCAATACACTTGGGAATTCCCATTATTACCCCTTTCACAAAGCATAATTGACAAATTTAACCATGGCAATAAGACATCCCAGGGGGCATCAAATGCATGACATGAATTTACGTTCGAGACCGCCTATCACCACGTCCCTAGATCTCCATCAAGCTGCTATGGGTAATTTCGCCCACCGTCTATTAATTCCCTCATTACTTTTGAAGTCAATCTATATCGGTAACTTGTGGGTAGTTTTTGTTGCAAACCAAGCAGTTTACCATAATCGATTTAATCGAACACGCATATTCAGAGACATCGTCATCAAATGTTGCGTCAATGGAGAAATAGAGGAACTGAAATAAGGGTTTAGGCATACCGACTTGACGGATAACAGATCGATAGAGCAGACTCTCGTTGTCAATGGCAGGCCCCAATCATGATCAGTTAATTCTCATATGGAAATGGCTGTGCTGTGACAAGGGGGCTCTATGAATATACAAGCGCTGACTTTAAAATTCCCTGTTAATGAACCAAGGATAGCCTCATGGCCTGATCAAATGAATTGATTTTATAAACTAAATAATTTATTCACAGTGCTAAAACAACTTCAAACATTATTTTATTGGGTCTTACCGGGGCGAAAGAAGTAATGCAGACTCGAGGGTCCGGACACAATACTGCACTGTCCAGGATCCGCCAGTTGCGATTCAAACAGGAGGTTGTAGACATACGACTCCAAAGTGATTTCATTAGGCAGCTCATCAGCCTTATAGACACTGGCCCACAAATCTTCTAGCCAACAGAAAAATCCATTTGCAAAAGCCCACCTCGAGAGGATTCCAATGGCCTTCATTGTGAAGAAGTGTCGTTCAGAATTCTCATCTGGAAGGTGGCATCCAAGCGCCTTCTCCTGTTCACGAAGAGCTGCCTTGACAGAGGGATGGGTAACTTCTTCAGGAAAGAGGAGAGCGTAACCAAAGACACGCAGGCCATCCTCTCGAGTGATGATGAATGAATGACGAAAGGGGGCCTGGGCTTTTTGCAGAAGGGGATGATCACCGGTGAAGAAGCGCAGGCCATTTGGCATTACAACCTGCATTGAAGAGAATTGGGCATTTGATGGGTGAAACAACTGAGGTTATAACTAAGTTACTGAATTTCAGCAATTTGAGTGGACCTCAAATTTACTGACTTGCTGTAATCTTTAAGCTAAACACACATAAGTTCGTCAGTTCGTTGGAAAGACTTTGTTGCTAGCATGAATTGAAGGCTAAGGTTTTTGGCATGCAGATCCATTCAAGATGGTGAGAGATTCAACTTCTTAGTAAGTGAATGGAGCAAGGGCATATTAGATATGCAAATATGCTTGCATAAGAATAATAAAGGTTATTTAGGGGAATTACAATCATAGACGCAAGGAATTGGTAATACGAAAGGTTGCTGAAAACCCTAGCCTGAATATTGTGGAAAACTGGAAAGTATGTTTAGTGGACCCCAAAGTTATTGACATGGTGTAACCTTTAAACTACGCACAAAACAGGTCGTCAATTACAACACAGTCGAATCTCTCACACCCGTCTGGCATATGTACCCATGATTCGGCAATTCTCCGTCCACAACGATCACGTTTTTGGAGAGTTTCGTGAAAGTTAGGTGTGTTCGAAATCCTCAAACACTAAAAGAACTTATGGGCACATATAACGAAGAAATGAGTTGATCAATAGGAGACAGACAATATAAATCATAGCTGCATTGGTCGCGTTTCGTCTTGGGTCCATCACCTCAAGCAGATTGTTTCTAGATCGCAATCACCCTCGCTGATTTGTGAACGCATAGCATTCCTGACAACTAGACAGTTGTGTGCGAATAAAAGTGTGATCAGTGCGTGAGGGTGTTTTACTTCACAAACGACAACCATGTCGTGCCTTTGTTCAATCATAAAAGCGTCTTCGCCTACCTAATCACATTCTGTCTCTTCGATTCCCCGTGTGGCTAAGCCAACTGTAATCTGGCTGTGTCCTATGTGCTGATAAGTCGTCCTATCAATTGGATGGGTAAGAAAGAGGCCACATATGTGTCTCATTTCGATTCCATCAAAATAAGTACTATTTTGTTATCAAATAGCCATTGCATGAGTAGGGGTCATGGAGATGACAGTATTTACAATTGCATAACAATTCCGCTGTTTTCTTTCGTTAGGCTGCATCCCGAACATGTTTCTTAGCCATTCGCCCTTGTATTAAATAGTTCCAACAACTACATTTGGTCCATGGGTCCTTTTGCTTTCAATGTGGCCATTTTATGGGACGTGTTGCTATGGCAACCTGAGAACACATTTCAGTAAAGTGCATCACCTAAGGTGTGGCGAATTTTGGAGTGGATATTTGCTCATTAATAAAACCTGATTTTTTTCCCTCCTCTTATTTTAGTTAATCTGGATTACTGGGCGAATTCCCGTCCATGTTGTCGAATGTGCTGAATGGGCGGTTGCTTGGTTATCAAAATCCATCTTAAAACTTCAATTCGTTTTCTTCTCCAAAGAGTTTCGACTTTATCAACTAAAGAGGCTACGTGGGTTTTAGATTTTTGCAATAAAAGGTTTCCAAGTTCACAACATTCATGACTCATTGACAAACACATCACAGAGTTTCATAGAACTTTATCAAAAAATCCGTCAAATTTAGATTCATTTGGGTATTTTTCAACACCCAACTTGGTTGAATTGTTGTGAGTTATGCATATAAAAATAGTTTATCCCGATAATCTGTGACGGTTTTCATTTCTAACAAGATTAATGAAGATTTTTGATGCAGGAAATTTGGAAAAATTAACGTAGGACAAAACTTGAATTACAATCATGAGAAAAGTTAAAATAAAGTAATAGACTTAAGCAATTCGTGAGCATCTAAAAAACTCAACGAAATAATTTTACGATATCAAACTTTGCATATTCAGCAATTTTAGATTTGAAACAGAAAATGTAGACAAATTAAAAATACCAAGGCTGTTGATTCGTCTGAGAAAGGAAAACTCCGATTGTGCTCCGGAAAATGTTGAAGAACATGGCACTTATAAGCAAATTGAGCTATGCTTAATGGTGCCTCGGTAAAATGTTTTGTCTCTATAGTAAGAAGAAAAAGTTATTGCAGAGTCAAAATGGTCGATGGTAAGAAATGGTTGTCTTATTATTGGTAAAACCAAGAAATGACAACAGAAACAATTAGTTATTTTACTCGTAAAACGTAAAAAATCAGAAATGATTAAAATATATTACTCACGCGTGAAGTAAGATTGCAATTTAATTTCAGGATTAAGACCCGCTATGAAGAAATAATCCGCTATAGAATACATGACAGCTGGTAAATTAATAATAAAAACAATAGGTGGGATCTGATGAAAGTCGTGACCCGACTTATCAAGCTGATTGGCTTGTTTATGTTGCGCACACTAATAGTCAGATGAAAGGCCAAGACTATGACAAATTATGAGTTAAAACAATATAAGCAATGCAAAATATAAGTTAATGCATTAAAGAAGAAACTTAATTTTTACAATTTTTAATAGGATACATTTGTATGGTTTTTTTGATTTACGTTTGCATAAAAAGATTATATCGAATTATTATCACTCAAAATTTGTTTTCTGAATAAAGATTTCTACGTTATTCCAAATTATTCTAATTCATAAAAATATCTTTCCATAGTTGCGTTCTAATTTCGATGATATTGGACGAGCTCATTTTACATATCACTCACCATGGAGCATAGAAACATTTCCGCGTTGTTTAAAACTATACTTGACGTGATTAATGGGTAATTTAGATAATTTTCCTCTTTAGCTATGTCCGAAAAAATGCAATGTGCAGCTCTAAGTGAATAATGTTTGATTTCGGGAAAATTTATGTGCCTTCAGCTGCCCAAAATTAAGAAAGCACACCATTTCATAGAGCTTCTGCACCCTAAAAACAAATTTTGTGTATTTAATTCTCAGTATTTCCCAAATATTTTAGATTTAGGCAGAAAGAGTATCCTTGTAAAGCTACCTGGTTGCCATTGATTATTGATAGATACTTGTATCCTTGTGTACTAATCGGCTTCTTATGAAACCGTACAAGCGCTATTTGTGCAGTACGGTGGATATTCATGGGGATATCAGTTTATTGAATTTGGTTTAACACTCATCAAAGTTTAAAATGTAAAAGACTAGGTTTCCTTGGAATAATCTTGCGTAGCAAACCAATATTAAAGCTCGGTAACCTAGCAATTTAACACGGAAATTTATAATCCCAGTTACAGCACATAATGCGTTGCGGTTAATTCACAGTATCGATTTAACCTAGTATACATAAATCTAAAGTGCCTTTTTTCTAGGAGAAAATATGAAGTAATTTATTTTTTTAGTTGATGATCGTAAATCGATAGGGCTATAGAAATTATTATTCCTTCTAGCACTGGTGCCACAATTTCTAAAATTTTTGAAAACGGAGCCAAATCGCATAAATCAAGACATTAGCTAACAGCAAACAGCTGTCGACAACACATTAAAAACAAATA
Organism: Rodentolepis nana; assembly: GCA_900617975.1. Lineage (NCBI taxonomy): Eukaryota > Metazoa > Platyhelminthes > Cestoda > Cyclophyllidea > Hymenolepididae > Rodentolepis > Rodentolepis nana. Next base: position 30,751 of record UZAE01012474.1, on the reverse strand, counting down.
GTTTGTAGGTCATGATGTATTCATGAAATTAAGAGAGTAAGGGAGAGAGAACGGAGAGTAGATGGATGACGTAGACAAGGACAAATAAATTCTGAGCGCATCCGCATATATGTGAGAGTGGAAATTTAATTACAGTCTACTTGAATTACTTGGGATAGGAAGCGCATGAGTGTAGTTTGAGATAAGGTGCAGTCATAAATGGTGTTAAAATCAAAAATAATTGCAAAAGAATCTAACGGGCTTGTTTCTTATCTTATATGCTCCAATCAGAGGCTTCAATGCAGATGGGACCAATGACGCTGACCGAGTATAGATCAACGATATGAACACCAATTGGAAAAATTCATAGGAAGTCATGAACGGCAAACATTTACTAGAGAAGTTGGTTTTCTCCCTGACTTTCCAGACTCTGTGACTATTCTGTGAGCATCGTATTTATCCCCGTCCCTGTATTTAGGCAATTCTGGTCATGAAATTGCCTCTCTCCTTCCAATAATGTTATTGTCTTTAATACACTCTTCACTAAACTTTGGTAACATAACAAAAGTGGGCTCATTTGGCATAAATGAACCATAGAACCATGGAATAAACCCCACTGTAACACGGTAAACCCCTTGCCATCTTTGTACCTCATCAGAGCTAACTTTGACCCTTCTACCAATATAACGCTTTTGCGCAATCTGCCCTACGCAATACTTCAGTTATTCACCATCATTGGAATACTATGGCTCCAAGAGACAAACCAGCCACTGGTTTGCTTCTATGAATTTTCTTCTATCTGGCTGTTCAGCAGAAAAAAAGGGTGCAAGTATTATTTAAAAACAAAAAAAGCCATCATTAAAAAATTTGATCTCGACTCCGTGAGATCAAGGATGCGCAGCCATATGTGCTATATGAAGTAGACAGACGAAATTTTGATCCTCCACAAACTCTGATAGTAGCCAAAGGGAGTCCTATACCAAATTTGCTGTCGCTTTGTAGACCATTCTCACAAGTGTAACGGGGAACCAATTTTTACCTTAGGATCAAGGACGTCTGGTTTCAATTCCTTTAAATGTGCAAGCTTACTCTCCAGCCTTGGGAAATGGTTTGAAACTTCTTGAACACCCGGGTATTGAGAGTTTGTTTAGACAATCACATGCGCTTATACGGCCATAGACGCACAATCAACCAAGAGTCCATCCTTCCAGAAATCCAAGGCTTAACCAAGAAATATATAGTGATCACACACTTGCAACCCTAGGAACTGATATGTTCTACCGATAACAATAGGAATGTCGTCAAGTGGATTCCTAGTGGATACAGAAACTGCATTTTCTATAGTCTCGACTAACCAGTTAGATTTCATCATCTCAGAATTAAACACTGGTGTACAACCTTTCCTAACAAATCACAAATTTTCACCTTCATCACTTGTTCCTTGAAATAGGAGGATGCTTTACGAATGAGGATGCCAAATGTCTCGAATGATAAAACTGGGAACTGCCGAGTATGTGAAGTTTGCCACTTCAATCTCAACCAAATAGCTACCTTACCCAAGATTCGATAAACAGTCGGAATTAGTATCAACCCCACTTAGGAGAACAGACGCCACTCTTCAAAATGCGGAATATCAATCACTAGCTATCTGCAGGAGATAAGAAGGGAATTTGGAAGCCTTAACAAGTTCCAGAACAGTAAATTTGAAATATACCGGACTTCCAAAGAATTTGCAGTAACGAAATGAAATGTCTTTTCTATGTGCTTTGTCTCACTTGTTAAAAGATGCCAATATTCGATTCGACACCCTTGAAGGTAAGGAAAAGAAGTACAGCACCACAATCTCAGATATTGTTATGGAATGCCACTAGATCGAGAATTTGAAGAATCTCAAAATGCATTACAAACCATAGCTTCTTGGTATTGTAATGAATGCTGTTTCTCCCTGGTCTGATCATTCAAGCTTAGTGGACCATAAGGGGTGGAATTCACCTCAGAAAGGTGCCTAAACTCAAACAGTCTTGAAAAAATTCTGAAAATTTTTAAAAACAGGAGTAGATAAAAATGTGCTACCAGCGTGAACTTCTGTGGAATTTAGCTGTAAATCTCAAAAACGAAGGAATATATGCAATGTGACAAGTTTTGCCAATTTTGAGAACAAACGCAAATACGATGATCTGAATAGTAGTGTAAATATAATCAACATACAACTAGGTGAGGCTTTAGATATCTTCTTCACCTGACTGGAAATTAGAAGCCTCCCCCCCCCTCACCCCGACGAAGTCTAACCTCATCTCCATCCATGTTACTTAGTCAAGAAGCCTGCTCTTTGCAAGTCAAAGTGGGTGCCTAGTCTGCAATTGAGACCCTCAGTATATCTATTTATCATAAAATGCCAGGCTTTATGATAGTTATTATGGGTTTGTGCGATAGACTTACCTCCACGTGGTGCACCCTCAGCAGCGCATACTCAGTCCGCTGAAGGTCTGTAAACTGACAGTTGACTTCTGACTTCAAATTACCATGACCCCACTGCATGTCATATTCCACCACTTCCTAAGTACTCACCTAACCTTTTCTCTACCTTTGTGTCTGTCCCTTTTACACCTGTGAATCACTCTTCTGATCCCTCTCTCTGCTTTCTGTGACTTTGTCTGTTCCTCCCCTCTGTGAAGCCCGAAGTCAGTTAAATGACTACTGATAACTATCAAAACGCCCGCCATTTGAAATAAATAAATGATAGTTACCATTAGTCCTATAGCTGACTTCGGGCTTTACAGAGGGGAGGAACATCAGTGTAACTGCAAATGAAAACCCCTACATATTATGCCTGGACAGAATACAGGAACCTTATCTAACATACCTATCAGCCAGTGAAATAAATAGTGAAGAGAGGTTTGCCTAAATAACGTCATGACAAGAAGACGATTCAGGTCATAGTTCATGCACTGAAGAAGACATCAACTAACTGATTATCACCGATTTCGTGACCTCAAATCCAATATATCCTCGCCTCAACACGTTTAGCTAAAGGAAAAGCCAGTTCAAAAGAGGGTGGAGGTGGAATGCGATCAAATTGAATATCTTCAGTTCATTCGAACAACTACTCTAAGATTGCACTCCGTGAATGTGGTAGTTGACACCTCATGTACGAAATATTTATTTATTATTTCAAATGGCAGGTGTTTTGATAGTTATCATTAGCCATTTAGCTGACTTCGGGCTTCACAGAGAGGAGGAGTAACATCAAAGTGACAAAAAGTGGAGAGGGGTGGGGGCAGAATAATGATTCACAGATGTAACAGAGACAGACAAAAAGACAGAGAAAAGGTAAGATGAGTACTGTGAAAGTGGTCGAAAATGACATACAGTGGGATAATGGTAGTTTGAAGTCAGTAGTCAACTGCCAGTTAATAGACTTTTTTGCCGTATGAGTATACGTTGCCCAGGGTGCACCACATGGGGGTAAGTCTATCGCACAGCCCTCCTAAATGTATCATAGTATTGATATTATTGGTTCGGCCGATTATTTTTTCCAACGAATGGGAATTTCGATCCTGTAGAGCGTCGAAAATGATTTTATGCAGTTACTGAACCAAAACTATTTCCCCTTTAATGTGAGCGGCTAGAATTTTTCTCGAATTTGAGTATTGCGCGGTCTGTTGGGAATGTTTCCAATTTAAGCAAGTCAATTGAAATGTGCTTGCACTAAATTTCCTCAATAACACTGTCATGCTTGAGTTCGAAAGCGTTTTTACATTTCATTATATGCGTTATAACAAGATGATTTGTGTGAAATGTATGTCAGTAATGTGGACCTAGTGTTTCCTTAGCTGCACAGAGGCGATGGAGTACATTGTTCAATAAGCAAATGCTTCCTTATGAAATGTCAGTCATGCTTGGTCGTCATGAAGTAAACAGAACTTATGGTCACCGTCACAAATCTTAGCCCTGAAATGCAGTTAGTGGTACGATTGCTGATGTGCTGAGTGGCCTTTGAGCACACTTCATCGCTGATTGATTGGTAGCATTTTTCCGAGTGTTCTAGAGCGCATGTTATTGTGGTCTTGGATAGTTTCCATCTTTGTAATTAGTGCAATTAGTAAAGAAGTCTGGATTTCGATGACATGCTATAGTAACAGAATATATATATATATATATATATATATATATCAATTTATTACTTCAATCTTTTCCGCTCTCTACAAACCAGACACAATCGATCCCTTTTAAGCTTTATATGAGGGGTGCGCAATAGACTTATCTCCACGTGGTGCAACCTGGGCAACGTATACTTATGGGCAAAAAAGTCTATAAATCGGCAGTTGACTTCTGACTTCAAACTTCTATAACGCGAGGATTTGTCATATTCGACCCCTCTCACTGTACTCATCTTACCTTCTTTTATGCCTTTGTTTCTGTCTGTCTGTCTCTTTACCTCTGTGAATCATTATTCTGTCTCTCATCTCGACTTTTTGTCACTTTGATGTTCCTTCTTCTCTCTGTGATGCCCCGAAGTCAGCTCCAGGGTTAATGATAACTTTTTAAACGCCTGCCATTTGATATAAATAAATAACCTTATATGAAAAGTATTTCTTCTGATACACTAATTTCACATTTTCAAAACTGATAAAACTATTATTATTATTAGTATTAATGGTGATAACTTCGGGAAAAGTACATTTATTAAAAATCTAATGGTTTTAACTCCGTTGGATAAATCGACTGGCCGGTAGGTAAGCAGAGACCCACGTCACAAGTCCACAGACAGTGAATTATCGCCTCATCGAAGAAATACCATTGGCGGCCAATACTTGCCGGAGAGAAACCATTATTGCATTTTCTTTAAATCCAATATATTCGAAAATTGGACCTCATCAAAAAAACCCGGCCTACTGGACTTCTAACTTTACTCCGAAATGGACATGGTGGGGAAATTTCAAATCTTTAACTAAACATCCATTCTTTGGGATCCTAGCTACCCATCGAGACGTGCAGTTTTAAGCGTGGATGAGAATAATGTTGATGATGAAGAACCGGGTGTGGGATAGACTTACTTCCCCGTGGTGCACCCGGGAAACGTATAATCATACGGCAAAAAATTCTTTTAACCGGCAGTTGATTTCCCACTTCAAACGACCATCACCCCCATTTTATGTCATATTCGACCCCAACACAGTACTCATCTTACCCTTTCTGAGCCTTTGTGTCTGTCTCTTTTACATCTGTGAATCACACTTCTATTCCCCCTCCCAAATTCTTCTCACTTTGATGTTCCTCCTCCCCTCTGTGAAGCCCGAAGTCAACTAAAGGGCTAATGATAATTATCAAAACGCCTCCCATTTGTTATAAATAAATAAATGATGAAGAACCTGGATACCACCTCAGGTATTATGAAAAACCAATATCTAAATGCTAAAAGTAAAGTGGTCAATGACTAAAATTTCCTATACATCACATTACTAGGGGTAATAAGAAACTGAAATTACTGCACACTTTATGGTCATATTCACAAACAATAAGAGGGTGAGGAAGGGACAGCTGAAGGGGTTTGATGTGTACACATAGAAATCTATTCTTTCTGCTTCTTAATGTCCGAGGGCGGGGGTTTGAATGCTGCCGCACGTTTCTCCTGTTGGCGTTTCCGAGAAATTTGCTCCGATGTTGTGACCTTTTCAGTCCTCTTGTGACTTTGTTTCTCCGCCTCGTTCAAGAAGTAAGTGCCCTTCTCCAAGGCGATATCCACCTTCGACTTTTGGATCGGTGGTGGGAATGGTGTGTATTCCTGCTTCTTTCTCGACTCCTGCAAAGATTAACAAAAATAGTTGAGCCATATTGATCTAGACAAATGACCGTTGCAGACGCAATGAGAACCTACTATAACTTATCGAACCTGGTAATTGATAGGAAGCCGACAACGCAAATTGGCTAACTTTAACAGCAATTTCGCTGATATACAGTGTACAGTGAACGGGAAAGAATATTCCAATTAATTCTGCATGACGACTTCTTCAATTACGCATGTGTTTCGTATTTCCTGGCTAAATTGATGCATTCAGATTCGTAAATTTTCGAAATAACCAAAAACGTCACATATGTATTAGCACTCGAATGGTTTATGTACGTTTTGAACGCAGATCTAAAAGTGCATGACGAACAGACTACTCAAAATACACCTCATTTCCATTATAAGACGTAACCAATTACTTTCTCAACTTCTAAATTTAGGGGTTATCACTTTAGTTACGTGGGAAATTGAGGGGCTAAGCATCCAAAGATGCTCGGAGTAGTAGTATACAATCAACAGGACCAAAATAAATTAAAATTACCGCCTACTTCATCTGGTGGTTGATAATGAATGCCAAAGGCAATAAAGCAAAAAAAGAACGGGCAACGCACCTTGAATGGTTTCCTGCGCTTGCTCAGAGTCTTCTTTTTAATTTTCGGTAAGAACTTCTCCCAAGAAAGGTTCTTTTTAGAGGGATCGGACATTAATTTTTGAAGAATTACAAAACGTTTAATATAATACACTGGATGAATGTTGTCGTAAATGCACGCGTTCACCACCTGTCGAACCTAAAAAGAAGAAACAAATTGGAGTGGAAATGAGAAACTGATAGATTAGTAGTGTGAAAAATATACTTAGGTCCCGCTAAAGTAATGAATAAATCTCAAAATCATAAAAGGAAAGCGTTTTTTCACACTTTCCTGAGGTGTTAGAAAACCTTTCTAACCCCGTTAAGTAGTCAGAGCAAGCTAATGCGGCCGGACATTCTGTTCGTTGGAAATGCACCAGTGGATAGAAACCCGATTAGCCGACAATTGATTTGACGAACCCAATAAAAACATCCAAACTATGGCAGTCAAATTAGAGACCAGTAATACACACCCAGTGAAATAAACCAAATCGGAAAAGGCTACAAAAGAAGAATGATACGAAGAATGGCCGATCCCTGTGATAAACACAATAATAGTACGAGTGTGTTCAATATAATGGAACTACTGAAAAAGAAATCTGGCAACTAAAAATGATCACTTAATATGGCGAAATGAATCTCGAGTTCATGATTCCTCATCTCAGAAGGCTGTATTACTGTAATCTGCAGCATAGATTCTTTAAATCATTGCTACCTTGGATAAAATAATAATAGCTCATAAAACACAAAGTTCACGTATACACAAAACTAGAAAATTATTACAAATAAAAAATTAAAATTAAAGGTAAAACAGAAGATTAAATAGCAATTTCTGTAATTTAAAGAAGACACAAACCTTTTTAAGACCTTCATAAGGACCGACCGCAGCAACAGTTTTGCCCTGAACCAAAATATAACACTTTGTTGAGATTTCAATAGCTTTCAACGTGTGTCCTTCCTCCCCAATTAAACGACGTCTACGCTTGATGTATTTATCACGATTCTGTAGCTTGATTTCAATAATATCTGAAAATGTATCATCATCCAAAACCCGCGAGGCAACGTCCAGGGGGACAGATCTGGCCAAGAGTCGAATCATATCTCTGGCTTTCAAGATAATAAACGGATCGAAGGTCTTCAATGTTGTATGCACAGACATTGTTGATTCACCAAGATTTAACTCAGCTTTTATATGCTAATAATAATAAAGATAAGCTGCTACAATTTATACTTACATGTTCACGGAGTATTTTTTCCACTGCAGGCCATACATGTTGAATATACTTTTCACGATACTTGGGGAAAAGTGTTCCAAATGTGGATTTAGAAAATAAGCGACCGTTTGGATTATCTTCTAAGTTGAATTTGGGTTCTTTCCAATTTTCAGGAACATCAACGCGCTCAGACTTTTCGTCGAACTCTTTAAGAATTTCTTCCTCTAAAATAGTTATAGGAGCAAAAAGATTAAAACGTACTATTTTTCGAGAAAGGCTTATATGGCACCCAACCATCGACGCTAGGAAACTCCTGCTTGCGATTAGGACCGCGTTTCTGCATCGTGTACCCTGAGAAAATGAAACGCTGCGCACAACAAAGTTGCCCATTAAAAAACCTATTCGTTATTTTTCAATAATATATTAAATCAAAAGTCTTTAACTTTTAGCCTTTTATTTTTCATTTTTCATATATTTTGATTACAATCTGAGAGTAAAATAGAAATAAGGCCTCATGATTGCTCAAAACCCTATCGATAAAGCTACCTCTCAGACGATCAGCGCGTTAACTGCATTCATTAACTCTTGCATTATTTAAATTCCAAAATCTAACCCATGATATTTGAAACTAATAACTTAACGATCGTTATATTTGTTACTTTGTTACTTTGCTTTCACCTTATATGCCCATCTTTTATTAATACATGTCAGCGAAGAGTTGCTTCGCTATTAATAGTTTCTGATCTATTCTCTTTTATTACATCAAATATCATTAAACTAGACTTTTCAATGCAAATCTATTTTATTCGAATTTTTAGGATTTTGCAGACATAGTGTATTGATAATTAAAAATTAGCTTGTTTGCCAGCTGATATAGATATAAATTCAAATGTTTTTGACTTATTAAATATGTTAATCTTGTATGTTTTCTAATAACATCCTAGAAATAAGTATTACCGGCATTAAAATCTAATCGCTATTGAACTATCACCTTTTAGATTTTTGAAATATTCCAGTTGTTTAAGCCAATTTTTGCCTTTTAATAGCCTGAATTTAATCTTCTTGAATGCTAATGTGGGTTTTTGAAGAGTTGCTTTTATACTTTTCGAAATTTTTCATTCCCATATATGAGAAGACTTCTCAACTTACCAGCAATTAAAATACATTTTAATTTGCGTTGAATACATTTATTTGCAGACTGTTTGCCTTAGGTCATAAACACTTTTCTCTTCATGTTTTCTTTTTCCCTGGCGCTGTTGAGGTAGTTTAGTTAATTCCGTGAGCAATTTAATGTTGGGGGATTTTGCCAGAGTGGATTTTTAAGGTTTATTCATGGCTTATTTGCGAAGTATTCGTTACTTGAAAGTAAAATGGTAAATACGACCTCAATTCATGGTGGTATTTTCCTTAAATCGCGTACTTTTAGCTTCTAATTGACCTTAAATAGCATACCGCTATCTGGCATAGTGAACTTTGATTCGAAGGATAAAAATCAAAATTCTTCTTAAGTCCTAATTTCATCTGAAAAACCTGGTTACTTTCGGCCAAGATGTCTTTGGCATTATGAACTCAAACCCTTAAATATAATGTCTAGAGAGGGTTGTCGATTAGCCATTTACCGTTAACTTGTTTGCTTCATTCGAAAACGCACAACATTCCAACACTCGCAGACATTTTCATCCGTCTTACTCTCTGAAATGATTTTTCCCATCCTTAAGAGCTGACGCGTTTGTCGTTTACCCGTTCGTACACTTCATTTCCCATCCTCCCCCCCCCCCCCCCGGTGTTTAATCGCCTTTCTCTATTTGTCGACTTGTTTCGCATTGGGGTTAATTCAGGGCACATTTGCCAATGCAAAAAATGTGCGTTTTGATTTTTGGGAATTTTATTTGATTTCGTCGTCTGCTGCCCATTAAACTTCGTTCTTAAATCAGTGCCATCTGGCCTTGTTGCTTCAAAAGGATGGATAAGTGCAACTTTAGCCGTAGTTAGAACGTAACAAATCAATTTTATCGTACCAATATAAGCTAAGAATAATGTCCAGGAGAAAGCCAAAACAAAAGATATATGCACTAAACACCAAGAAATTCCCCTCGAATTTCTTCCGACTTCAAACTGAATGCCCACGAGATTGGGCATTGAGTCCAAACGCATATTCCCCCCTCTTTTGAACGTAACTTTAATGGGAAAGGCAAAATGTCCACTCACAATGTGCCAAACCTCTAACTCGGCCGTCTAATTACGCTCAAAGTCAATTAGCTTGTTAACTGATAAACTTCGATCTGCACTAATTGGTGTTAATTAACTCACTTAAAGCCCAAACAAAACATTTTGATCGCATTATTGGATTTTCATTTGATCTCATCGCACGCGTAGTCAGTTATTACGAGTACCTGCACATCTTGACTGAAGTACAAGTCTCCTCAC
>UZAE01012474.1:0-20088 GCA_900617975.1 Rodentolepis nana | reverse complement strand
GTAGAAAAGTGAGAAATGAGAGAACAGAGGCATTTATTGAGATCTCAAGCAAGCAACAGGACAAACAGCGTCACAATTTCCGACGCGAGGCGCGCTTCCATCTTCTTCGTGCTTTAGCCCATTCAGGCCAGCAGCTTGTAAGCCACGAGACTGCCAATAACGAGCATTGCATTCGCCTGTGCTCCACCGCTGACACCTAGCAGCAGAATCACAAAGGAAATGGTTTAATATTAGTGAATAATGGAAGTTTTGTGGGCGTCATAGAATAATGTTAGTAAGAACAATGACAATAGTAATCAGATTGGTCAAATCGGTCATTTTACCATTTGTTTTAGCAGTTGCATTTGCGGCGTCACCACCGGCAGCTGCAGCTGCAGCTGCATCACCTCCAGCTGGAGGTTCAGCTGCTGGGGCTTCAGCTGCGTCGTCTGAGAAGGCCACGGTGATGCAGAAAACAAACAAGAGGAAATATTTGAGAGAGATCATGGTGAGGAGACTTGTACTTCAGTCAAGATGTGCAGGTACTCGTAATAACTGACTACGCGTGCGATGAGATCAAATGAAAATCCAATAATGCGATCAAAATGTTTTGTTTGGGCTTTAAGTGAGTTAATTAACACCAATTAGTGCAGATCGAAGTTTATCAGTTAACAAGCTAATTGACTTTGAGCGTAATTAGACGGCCGAGTTAGTGGTTTGGCACACTGTGAGTGGACATTTTGCCTTTCCCATTAAAGTTAAGTTCAAAATGGGGTGAATTTAATTTGAAGGTTAAACCCAAAAGCGTGCTAAAGTTATTTAGGTCATCACTACTTTCTGAAATATTACATTATTTGAAGAACACAGTGGCACCTAACCTTGTGGTGACCTCGAGTTCTTTTAGACTCGTCCTGTGTATTCTCATATAGATTATTATAATTAGCAGGTGGATTATTGAGTAGAGTGACCCAAAAAGTCGCTTGAACACGAAAGCGTTCAACAATTAGCGATAAACTGTATGCACCATGGCGTAAAGTTGATTTATCTCGATGTTTCTTAAACTCATGATTTTTTGATTCCAAGGATAATCTCAAAGAGACAGCGTCTCTAGCATGAAATTTGGAAAGAAAAGTTTTCGAACGCTTGTTTCTTTGCAACTAGACGTTAAAGTAGGGTTTTGTGAAATTCTCAGCCTTACTCACTTTAGTGGATGTGCATACAAGTTCACTGAAATTTAGGCAACTAAGCATCCAAGAACATGACAAATTCTAGATGCACTGCAAGCTCGAAAACTAAGTGATAATAACAGGAGCACTTGCTCACGTAAACACAAAGACCAATAAAGAACTAGCTTACTGTAACAAGACATGTAAGAACATTTAGTCAAATACACTACTATGATTTCAATTTCAAGATCACCTAGTCTTTCTCTTGGGGAGCGCGATAGACACACCTCTACATGGCGCACCCTAGGCAACGTGTACCCATACGGCAAAATAGTCTATTAATCGGCAGTTGACTTCTCACTTCAGACTACCACGACCCCACTGTATGTCATATCCCATCACTTCCACAGCACTTCAATCTGTGCATCACTCATCTGTTCCTCCCCCCACCTGTGAAGCCCGAAGTCAGCGAAATGGCTAATGATAACTTCTATAAAGCCTGCCATTTCATATAAGTAAATATTTATTCTCACAAAGAATGAACCCATCTGACTAATGCAAGTGGCTAAGCGGGTGCAAAGAGGAGATACGCAACCGTAGTACGGCAACTAACTTCTTTGTCTGCGACGGCCATGTGCACACAGCCATGAAGTCCGTTCTAGCCGAAAAATTAAAATGGAACCAGCACTTGCTCTGATGAGTTTATTCCACACATCAGACTGTAAATTTAATTTTAAATATAATTAAACTACACTAGTAAAATGTCTGTTAGCAGTAGAGTACCTATTATTGAAATAAATTTAATAGGGGAACAAAGACTAGCTTATCTACATTCGAGATCAATACCACAAACTATAGGAAAAAATACAAAACTAATTTGATTGTCCAATAGTTTATAAAAATAAAATAGACAAAATAAAACGTTAAAGAAATTAGATCAGTAAATAAAGCCATATCTATCATCATCATCATCACCATCGACGTCGTCGTAGTCATCTTTTTCCCAAAGCTCATCAACAGCATCATCATTTTCGCTACAGGAAGATGAAAGAGATTCCTCATCTGGATAATCATTTCGCCAATTCGATTCACTATTTGGGTCCGATTCATCATCCCTGAAAGCATACCTATCATATTCATCAGAATCCTCGTCGGATAAAATTGGGTACAAATCAAAGGCGTTTACAGTGTCTGGAGTAACTGCGTAGAGATCATAAACAAATCCACTGTCATTGTCATGTTCCTTCACTTGTAACTTATCCTCAAAGACAGAACTAACATCAAGTGGAACATTCTCGGGATCAACTCTGATGTTATTTAGAGCAGAGGATATAAGAGCGGATTGGTCGTTAACTGAGAGATCGATAATACGAATGCATTTATTTGGAGGTGATTCCGAGACAGCCCCGTCTTCAGACACCTCTGCTTTTCTTTTCAAACCTCTACACTGAGCACTGGAGATGCGAACCTGAAAACATCAAAACAAATGTTAAAAGAGAACAAAGATCAAATAACAAGAAAAATGCCTACTTCGCATTGAACAGCATCTTGGGAAGAATCTAAAATATGTGCAACATGCTTCGTTGAGAGAATTATCTTCCGTTCACCGGTAGCACCGACGTCTCTTAAATCTTCAAGTGCGATGTTTACGGTCTCGCAAGTAGAGGAAGATGTACCGAGATACTTAAAGTGCGCAACACCAGTGGGTTCGTTGTCAGGACATCTCCTTTTGGCGGGAACTGTATTGAAAAATTCTACTGGGGGCTCGGTGCAACGCCGTTTTACTCTGAGGAGAACCTCTCCGTTAGCGTCCATGACCTAAAGCGCAACCACACTGGGGGTGAGGGAATCAAAACGAGTTTTATACAAACGATAATTACAAACAAAACTTTACCGAATGCAAACCATACAGCAAGATTATTAAAAAGTGAAACAATATAATTTTTCATATTTATATAATTGAAAATAAATGAATATTCTTTGTTATATGAAATAAAATTAAATACCTAATTCGAGAAAATAAGCTGCATTTTAACTCCCAACCTTTGTTATCTTTACTTTTTCATTGTTATTAACCAACATATCTGATTTTTTAATTTTCAACGAATGCATAAAAAAATTTGTGTGTCGAAATGTGAGGAATAGAATAAGATGAATGATATTTTTCGAACTTGCTTTCCTCTACAATGCCTGAATAAACAAGCATATTTGTGTTAAAGTTAAGACCGTGAATATTCAAAATGAATCAATTTTTAGTAAAAGCATTTCGTGATCTTTTTTCAAAAAAAATTCTAAAATGAGACTGGCCTTATTTTGTTTATGATTTTCATTTCAGTTTGAAAAGTGATCACTCAATTACGGCTGAATGAGAAATAAATGCAAAAATATTTAACATGATTTTTATCAAGTTGATTTGTTTAACAATTCCAAGGCCCAAATTATAAGGTCATTTTTGATAGCGGCGATATTTTAAAATGCAAATGTTCTCCGCATTTTCTGAAGATTTAAAAAATGACTAGGTAACAGACTAAGTAACTATAATTTATGCACATTTTGCCAAAACCTTAATGTTATAGAGCGTTATGCACTTTATATTTAAACAATCTTAACGAATTTAAATTCTTTTATGTTTCATTACTAATTGTTGTAAACGAAGTCTAATTGAAATATTTTAGATCAATATATCATTTTATTTCCTCAATATGAAAAATTACATTGGGCTGAAAAGTAAATCTCCTCCAGTGTGTAAAATTCAAAATACAGGTGTATCATCAACTAGTTTTATGAAGCGCAGCACTACTTTTGATTTGATCTCTCCAAGCGAAACATCTTCCGGATGCAATACTTCTGGACCTGACAAAACACCATATGAATTTGTGCTTGAACAAATTCAACTTCGTCGGGACTCAAAAAATTCCTCTCCTGTACCAAGTGGATTAGCGCCCTTCGAGAGCAATTCAAATGTTGGGAGATATACTCTTCATGAAGTTCTTGGCAAAGGTTCCTTTTCTAAAGTCCAACTGGCCACACATCAACTGACTAAAGGTAATTCATCTGATTTTTTCATAAATCCTCCTAGACCAATTCTTATTAGACTTAACTTAATTCACTTCGAAAAGTTAATTTCAACCCTTAATTAGAATACCGTTAAAAGAAACCATTTAACTCGAATGTTCAAATTTTTTGTTGCTTGTTGCTATTCTTCCCTGATTCTTTTGGCTAAAAAATTTATCAATCGATAAATGAAAATTTAATCCTGAATAACTTTATTTTCTATTGATCTCAAAATGTCCTCAGATAAATATTCTTATAGGTAAATAAATATCTTGACTAGAAGCCTCTATCTCTGAATTCTTCACACTTTATGGTTTAAATTTATTCCGAAACTCAAATCATCTTATTCGAGTTCATCTTGCCGTTGATCATATTCTACTACTATTGCATCACAACTTATTAATTTCCTCATATTGGCACTAGAATAAATAATATTTTTTTATTAATTTAACTAAAGCGTCTTCATCCTGAGTGAATACGACACAGTTCACTGTGCAAAATTAAGGATTTAGTTTGCAAATACTGACCAAATAGTCTAGGCAAGATTTAAAGGATAGAGAGAATAAACTTGTAAAGTAATCTCCACCGACTTTTCAAGACAAACATCCACATTTTGTATCTTCTTCTCTACTTTGATCCCGAATCTTTCATTGATCAACTTTGATTATCAAAATATGGCTATGTGTGTCCATATCACGCTTCATTATCAAGTAATTTCGTCTGCTAAATCCTGCATGACAATAAAAGAAAATGCTTAATTTGCCCACAAAATCAAACCGTAAAGTTTTCAACAGATTCTTGCTAATTGAAGGAGGAGTAAAGCCTCCGAAAGTTGGAGGATATTGAAGTAATGCGTAATTTAATCGTTCTCCACCCCAGCTATACCCCTACCCCCCCCCTTTTGGCAGTACTCATGTATATGTGATAGTCTCCCCCCCCCCCCCCCAATCTCGACTTTTTTTCACTTTGATGTTCCTCCTCCTCCTCTCTGTGAAGCCTGAAGTCAACTGAAGGGCTAATGATAACTAACAAAACGCCTTCCAATCGATACAAATATATATACATATATATGCTAGCAATATTAACGGATATCAACTGTTTTTATGATTCTAAATATGAAATTATTATCATGTTTTAGGGGTAAAATAAGGAATATAATTAAATACACAGTTGTATCAAAATACGCCTTGTTCAATTTAAGTAAGATAGACGAGGTTGAAAGCAACTAAATGATGAACTCTGTTTTATTAAATGAAATTAGTGCTAATACCAATGGCCTACTTCAGTATTAATAAAATACCAATCAAGCTTAGGTGATATGAGTGACAATAAAAGCAGGTCAACCAGACAATAGAATTGGAATCTCGTCCTTAAATCTGCTTAAATTGTCAGATCATTATTCTATGAGAAAAGAAATAACTTACCGCTTCACGACCTCCTTCCACTTAATTCAAAGTGTTTTTTCCGCATTGTCATTGCCTGTGCATCTAGATTGTGTTGATTGTCGAATAAAACCGGTATATCGTTTGGGGAACGCCGATAACTACCAATGTTAGTTAAACTCTGTTGGTGCTATAAGCGCGTAACACTTCCTTCTACCCATTCCATAACGGCATGGACTTAGTTGCTTTCCAATTTTCTTCCTTTTTATTCGCATAGACATAGGAATAATGCACAAACGATTTGTTGCGATTTGTCACTTAAACTTTTGGCGCTAGTTTTAAGAAGGTTGACGTGGGACGTACGACGGTAAGGCAGAAATTGGAAAGTTACATTTTAAATTAAGACATACCCACTTATTAATGGCAAACAGATAGTTAAGATATTATTTCATCTAATAAAATTCAAGCAAATAAAAAATTTTAAGTTATAATATAATTGCGATTTGAAATAGATTTTCTATAAGTGATTTTGTGAACTAATTTTATCATCTGAGCAAAAATATTGCTTGTCTATCCTCATTTTATGACCAATAATAGTAATAGTAAAAAAATAATAAGTGTAGTAGTAGTAGTAGCAGCAATAATAGTAAAAAATGCCATAAAGCTTCACAGTTTTCAACACAATATTGTGGGGGATAAAATGTGCTCCCGTAACTCTATTCATAGCTGCAGACGAGTAGCTTGATTTTCTAAAGCAATGCTTACCTGTCTTTTATAATTCCCCAATGTACTCCTAATGCATCTCACCGTTGAAGAAGGTGTGAAGACTAAAGTGGCTAGATTTATACTACTGGAAGGTGGAGTCATTACTGTCCTTGAAGTCAAAGTGCCACTAACTGGGATTTTCCTCCACAGGTTTAGTCCAATGAGTTTAACTAAGAGTTGGTTCAACATGAGCTCAAATTTCCTCACTACCAACTACTTAACTTTCCAGGACGCCGCATAGAACCACGCGTAAACTCCTAATTAAACAAAAAATACCACCCCCCCTCCCCTCCTCATCCAAGAGCAGTTCTGTTGGCAGTGCTTGAACGTCACGCTTGTTTCATTATTATACACACAGTTCGAAAGTAAGATGGAATTGAAATGAAATTAAAGACAGCCTTTCCAGACATTAGTTAGTTAAACAGATGCAAATTATCGATAATTACAATTGAAATTTCCATTTTTATGACGTTTTTTAATAAATTATTAGTATTATTTCAAATGGCAGGCTTTATGATGTTTATCAATAGTCCCTTAGTTGACTTCAGCTTTCCCCATGGGTGGGGGTACATATGTAGCAGTTAATTAATAGCAGTTCATTAGCTGTCTTCTTGCTTCCCAGTATCTCTGAGTTTCCGTCGCTTTCTTTAGGGCTGGACACCGAATCGGGTGGGTCTTCTCCGTTTCCTCCTGTAGGTTACATAGGGGGCATGTGGGTTGAGCGTATACGCCTATTCTGTGAAGGTGTTTTGCCGGGTCATCGTGTCTGGTATGTAGTCTAAGCTCAGCATTGTCATTAAATAAATTTTTATTCACAGAAATATAAAAAAATCATTGTTGGTTACTTCAAATTCGAAAAATTGAAAATTTCATGATTCGTCTTATGGAGTTGGGTAAGTGCTTGCCTACGCAGTTCATTGCTCAGGGCGGTGTATCAATCATGATGGCCAGTCTTACTAATGGAAAATATAATTATTTAAAATTATTTTCTACTTTTCCAGACAAAATTGCCTTAAAATTTTATGTAGTATTCCCATCATAAATGAATATTTGCTTTCGAAATAATATGATTTATATATTGCTTTAGAACTGTGATGAGTTTTCGCTATAATATATCGCCATTTTAGATTAAGATAAACACTTGGCGGATGGTAAAATGAGCTCATCTGAACCTCGAAAACTTGCAGTCTTGACACTGCAAAGACGAC
This sequence comes from Rodentolepis nana, assembly GCA_900617975.1. Lineage (NCBI taxonomy): Eukaryota > Metazoa > Platyhelminthes > Cestoda > Cyclophyllidea > Hymenolepididae > Rodentolepis > Rodentolepis nana. The sequence continues at coordinate 12,534 of UZAE01012474.1, read as the reverse complement.
ATTTGAAATGTCAAATTAACAGAGCTGAGTGGCTGTGTTTATTCGAAGTAAATTCAATTACATCGATACAAACAAAATAGTAATTTAAAACAAGCATGGAAGTAATCGCAAATTCAGGAATATGCATAATTTTTTTGAAATAAGAAAAACGAATAATATAATGAGGCCTTTTTCATCATGTCTACAAATAAGCTTATTTACAAATGCTCAGTGAATTTAGAAACTGCTTTAGAATAATATACATTTGAAAATTCACTTAAAATTGAAATGTCCGCGAATCACTTATTACTAGTATAAAGCTCTTAGTTATTCTCACAAATTAATTAAATACTCGCATTAAAATTTAAAACATCTAAATAAACAAATTTAAAAGCTCAAATTTAGACTCTTATGAGCAACTATTTTTTTGAAATTGATAAGCTCACAAAGACTGATAGAAGATCATATGAGACTTTTTCCCGGTCAGATCTCTTCAATACCAGTAGATTAATTGGTACTTTCATTTGTGAGCTATTTAATTTACAAATTTCTTGTAAATTTTAAAGTTAAAAATTATATGAAGAGTTGCATATATTTCCGTCGATAGACATTTCAAAATGTATGTCCTTAAATTAGGAATTTCATTCATAATGCAAGCTATTTGGCCAACAATGTATCGATTGTTGGACATGGTGATGTATTGCAATAAAATGGGGAGATTATCCAAAGCATACTTTTACCGATCTTTTAAAAATAAATATTGCAATTTTGGACATCTCTAGTTTCCCCGCATTGTTTCCCATTTTGTTCCCTAAATTTCGGATGTGATGTAGTATCTAACTCCATTGAGTATTAAGTATTTATTATAATCCGTTTCTCGCCTCAAGAACAAAGCGATACCTTCCAATCATTTGGAGTTGAGCAAAATCGTTATTAAAAAAATACTAATGGTGTTCAAATGTAGGTATTATATTCTAAACGAATTTGATACTTGTGATTTAATCGAAAAATTGATTTTAATTATTGCGTGCTAATAATAATGATTTGTGGGTTTGTTTAGGCTCATTTAAATAATGGAAATCACTGGTCTCATTCTTAATCGTTTTCGCTTTGAATAATTAGCGGAAGCTGATTGGTTCCCAATCAGTCATGGCAGTTTTGAAAATGTACCACATTCCACAACATTCCAAAAGTTAAGTCGTCAAGTGGAAACACCAGGTCGAAACTATCCCCTTATGTATATAGATGCATGCAGACAGAATAATTGCATTGTAACATTAACGTACATTTCCATTCCTGTCTGGAAAAAAATTTAATGTCTACCTAGGGCAACGTCATTGTTAGGGAGCGGAGGGGGCGTGGCGGAGTAAGATAACAAAATCGCACATTTTAAAAGCAATAATAAAATGCGATTTGGTGTTAAAACACTTAAATAGTACTATGAAATGTATAAAGTAATCTCTGCCATCGCTTGCAACGTCTTTCTAATAATCTTGAAGCTATTCGATCCAATCATGGGCCATAGTGGTTGAAGCCCAAATGGATATGACGACAAACACGTTCGCTTTAAGCGGTCAAATGATAGTTTAAAATTTTCTAATGTTTTTTTTCACATGCACATTAAAAAGAAATATTATAATATTTGCTCGAATCTACTGCTGTGAGGGTCTGATGCGATTGCTCAGAACCCAGAGAGAGAGAGAGAGAGAAATAAGCGATCTAATCGGACAAGATCGGTAAAGTAGGGAGGACAGATCAGACTAGGCAAGGGCTTTAACTGTTAAAATTACTAACTCACCTTCTCATATCAAATTTATTTATTTATTTCAAATGAAAGGCGTTTTGATAGATATCCTTAGCCATTTAGATGACTTCGGGCTTCACAGAGGGAAGGTTCATCAAAGTAACAGAAGGTCGAGGAGTGGGGAACAGAAGAGCGATTCACAGATGTAAAAGAGGCAGATAGACACAAAGGTAGAGAAAAAGGTAAGGTGAGTACTGTGAAAGGGGTCGAATATGACAACCAGGGGGGTCGGGTAGTTTGAAGTGAGAAGTCAAATGCCGGTCAATAGACTTTTTGCCGTATGAGTATACGTTGCCCAGGGTTCACCTCGTGGAAGTAAGTCTATCGCACAAAAAATCTCATATCAAATTTTGTTTGATAGGATTGTAGCTGATCAGAGAACATTGACGATATCATTATCCAATTCTGGCAGAATATGTCAACCGATCATATCATGCTCATTACGTAGGATCGATATTGCACCTTTCCGATCCACACCGAAGAGTTGATTTTTCTTCTTTCTATCACCGCTAAAAACGCGTATATTCTCTGAAGTGATAAGACATTTTGACGTCATTCTGGTCGAAAAAATCCGTTTTCGATCGAACCTCTGGCAGGGGAAAGTACTTATTTCACCGATTGTACACTGCTCGATGCACACTTTTGAGGAATAAGCAATCCCAAAACCAATTGGGGTAAAATTCATTTCTGCCTTAAGATCGCTTCCTCTATTCCCCTTCCTCTCAGCAAACAGGGTACTATGCATATTTCCCCCACTGAACATGAGAAATTTTAATGAAACATTGTAGCGCATCCAACAATCAAATCAAGTTTGGATTGTCCTTATTTTAAGCAAATATAACTTATTTTTTTCATAATCTTCTTTAACTAATTTCAGTATTCTTTTAAAAGTATTAATTGTTTAATCAAGATTGAATGGGGAATTAATGAAACATATCTATGTTCTGCCATTGAAACTAGTCCTGATGAATGCTACAAATTACGTCAGTTCTTACAATTAGCCCAATGAAATGACTAAATACGCTTTCAATGTAGATTTTGTAATTCTCGAAGGAACCAACGCTTTCAAAATGATTCGGAGCTATTAATTTTACAGCGAGAATCGATTTTTCCATGGAGACGTAGTAGTTGACAATCTGATAAAATTTGGTCAAACACGCGTAAATTTTGTCACTCTCAGAGGAAAGGTGGTGAAGCAGTTGTTTGGATGAAGTGGGTTGCGCAGTTTTGTCATCTTTCCAATGACAGTTACGCCAACATTAATTACTTCCCCCCGTGGGACCCAATAAGCATTTCATTTTTTGTGTGCTATAAATCTGCCATGTGAATGTCGGCCTCATCAAAAGGGGCTCAAAATCACCGAGGATCTGTTGTGTTTGGTGTGTGTGTGTGTGTGTGTGTGGATCCTATGCATCCTTTGGAGTAGCTTCAGCGTAAAAGCCACTGTGACACCCCCCCCCTCCCCATTACAAACATTTTTGTCGCCATAGCAAATAACAGTTTGCACAAAGTTCGCCAACTGAAAAAGCGGCAAATGGGGATTGGGGGTGGGAGGAAGGGGGTTAGAGTGGAGTGTGGAAGGTGTAATGGAATTCCAAAGCAAAATAACATATTCTGAGCCTATACTGAAGTATGAATTCATAAAAATGTTAAATTTTGTACCAAATGAGGACAATTTTTCTGTGTCCTAATGACCAAACGTTCAAAATTTTATTTTTTTTGTTTCCTATTGGTTTGAAGCTCCTTGAATTTAAAGAGCTCCAACTGTCATTTCATCTGATGTCGTTTTTCCTTATTCGATGAAATTAATCAAATAAACATGTCCTGGAAGGTTTTTTTTAATTACGATGGTACTGGGTACTACCGCATATTGAAATTATTATTCACATCTGAAGTATAAAAATATCGTGCAACTTACACTTCAGGTATAACGTGGCATACTGAATAAAATGATGCTTTATTTAAAACCATTGCATTTTTTAAATAAATTAATAAGGTGCTTTTTTATCTAAAATTTATGCTTTTTTCTCGCTGTTCTGAATTCAAGAAATTAATTTGAGAAAACGCATTCCTCTTATTGAAAAAAAGCTAAAAGTAATTTAACACTCATTAAAATATAATTAGCATTTATTAATTAAAAAAACATCGAATAAATTTCGGTGTTCTTTCATTCATTTTATTGCCAATCTCAAATTCACTTTATCTATTAATTATCAGCTCTAATTAACTGGCAATAAGTGAAGTTCATATGATTTTCTTGTTATAAGTTAAAAATGGTATTTACGTTTTGACTTTAACATGTCGTAGATCTTCGAATGGTCATTTTTTGTCAAAGTAGCCAACGATACATTTAGTTTTAACCCTGCATGTCATCAGTCATGTCTCAAACTATGGCTCCTTTGTCTGGGTGGAGGGCAAGCGTTTCTCAAATAATCGCCCTTGCAAGACAGGTAGAGCACATGAAGGCATTCCTGGGCATGTGAGTTAAAGTTGGGATAATGACCGTTACGACCGACATTTGTCGTCAATAATGAATCCTACGCGTGGGAACATTCTGCTTCTTCCGTGATAATAAACAGACGCTTTCATTTTGCAATGGGAGTTATGGTTCCCCATCATCCGCGAAGACTTGAGGAGAACTTGGCAACTGATTCGCAGTCAGGTTTGTCCGATTGGAATTCGGTTGAGAACATGAGATGGCTTCCTCTTCTTATTTTGGCCGAAATCGATTTGTCCCTTCGATTTGCTCTAAGGCGGTGGGAGAAGAGGCGGGGGGGGGGGGGGGGGGTGGAGGATTTATGACTGTCGATGTGAAGTTGATTGAAAAGAGTGCTCAGAAAGGTAAAGACAACCGCTAATTGTTACTTTTTTGAAAGCTATATCTTTGGTCCTTGTGACCTCTTCATTATAAGACAGATCAGGATTTAGATTTGAGGACTCTTGAGTTTAAACTTCCTTTAAAGCTGGAACACGTTCATGAAATAGTTTAAAATCCTCCATTTCGCCTACCTAATTGGCCCATTTGTTGTACAAGGAACAAGTCAGAGAAATAAAGATGGTAACAACGGAAATAGATGAGAATGGAACCTATCATAACTTAATACTATCAGGGTGTTTCTTGAGGGGCACCAAAAATTAAGGAGATTAGGGTGTCTGTTTATGGTTTTCTGAGTGTGCTGAAAGGAATCCGACTTTAACTGAGAAGTTTTAATGAGGACTACAAGTCTGTTATGGCTAGAAGCAAGCAACATAACAGACGATCTGATCTGATTGTACTCAGATAGGAGATTCTCTCAAAAGTGTTGGAGGACGCTGGCATCGGAATTCGGCCCTAGTAGCCATAGACGATGAAATGTTCTATGCTCTACTATGAGGCTTGCATTCAATGAAGACATTCACTAACTCAAGGTCATAAAAATGTCACAAATGCCAACTTCTCACAAAAAAGGCTCTCAAAAATCCTCTACCAAAAGGCAAAGAAACAAAGGCAAAGTGCACTTCCCGTTGAAGGGCAGACGTTCTGGCGCTTTTGAAATGAGAAAAATCCTTTTCCCTACATCAGAAGTACTATATTCAAAATAATCGATGACTTGGCTTCTATAGGGTGGCCCAATGAGCACCCTTCGAGTAAATTAGACTAAATTTCCTCAAAAAGGTCAGTTTTCCACTTCGTGTCCTCCACCTTTGTTGGTGATGCGGTATGACGGCGCTATTCGCATGATTTTCAAGAGGAGACAAGTTTGAATTACGATGCCAACGTAGAATTACTAACAACTCCAGTGGATAGCCCGTGTTAGCGTATGAAGGTAACCGACTATACCTTAGAGCTCTCCCATCGTCTCCAGGTTTTTGTCCGATGGACTATTAGGCATGCAAATGTGTCGCCTTCGAAAAGACGCTAATAGCCATGCTAGTAGTATGAAAACCTCTCAGTTGATGGATTGAGGGGGAAATTGACTCTGACAGCGGTTTTATTCCGACAAAACCTCATTTAAAATAGTAACATTTTCTTGCTTATTTAACTTATTTTAAATTTGTTCAATTTCTTTAGATTCATCCCCTTACTTTTAGAAGTAGGTGAGGAAGGGGGAGAAGAGTGGTGCCTTTGTTAATTTTGCGGGTTAATTAATAGGAAATGTCGTCGTTGGCATTATTTCTCATCTCTATCACACACAAACACACACACACAATAATAATAATAATAATAATGGAGGTAAACGGAGGACTAATTGTGACAATTTTGACATTCCAGAATATGCTGGTAACTGATGACAACTTTCCTTGTAGAACACAATCTGAAATATGTTGCTTTGGCGTTTCTTTTCTTATAAAAACAAAGGCAGATTGTGTTTTAGATGTTTTGAAATTGCCATTTTTTGATAAATCTCCAAAGGTGTGGTCCGTGAAATCCAGTGATATGCAAGATTGTAATTCTGACGGTTAGGCGTGCTCCCCGCTCCCACCCCCCCCCCTCTCCCTCTGACATAGTCGGGCAGTTGTAACTTTCCTAACTGACCTTAGTTTACCTGTCAATGCTCTGCTAAGCTTGTTTTCAGAACCGTTCCAACCTTGGGAGTTGATTGAAACTTAACTGCAAAAGACTCCACTTTGCGAATGGCCAGACAAACAACAAGTGAAGGGTATGAGTATGCGAAAAACACCTTTTGAACGTTTATTATTATTTGTTTGCTCAATTAAATCACAAAATGGGCATAAAGCCAATATCAAGTTGTTAAACAGCTAAAGAAATGGATTTCTCATCTCTCGTAGACATTTCCAAACGCATAACGAAATGGCAAATTGGAAATATTTTGCCGTATCTAACATTCACCACCACCAACCGTACCTTTGTTTCCCTCGCAGGAGAATGTGACTTTGTGTCTACTTTGCGCCAAGAATTAGGGTTAGGTGGAATTATTTACTTAAAGTACAATGTTAGTTTTGTTATTGTAAATTTCGATTTCCGCGCACTACTGACAAATCTTATCATTTGGGATATTTATCTTCGGAAACACCGATTTCTGCACTAAAACGAATAATTTTGAAAATTTGAAATATGACTTATAGTATCGATCAAATTATTTTTTAATAGATAAAGATAAATTAGGAGGTACCATTATTATACAAAAAACACAGAAAACGATTTAAATAGTTGGAAGTTGAATTTTAAAATGCCCACTTAATAATGTCAAGATGGATGTGCAATTATAAGTAAATATTGAATGTACATAATAAAAGTTTAATGATTCCATCCCATTACTATTGAATAAATCATTATCTGTAACTTGTTTAAGTGAGCTATTATGAATTACGTTGCACTATTCATATTTCAAATTGAATTGTAATGAGTTTTCGCTGTCTCCTTCCTCCCTCCTGCGTTGTTTATCGCATCCTAATCTCACGATTCGTCTTCTAAAGTAGTGCGCGGATTTAATCTAACATTGTTTTAATCATTTGGACAATAGGGGTAACCATTCTACCCACTTCAATGACCTGTATTCACTTATGGGTCCCGAGGAAGCAAGATGACCATACAAAATAGACCTCAATTCACCTGCCAGTTGATATGGCTGAGCTGAGCGAATGGAGGGGTTGTTCTAGTATGCACACTGTTCTATAAATCTCCACTTGATTAGAGCCTTGGCTTGACTTTCTATTTTTTTACCATGTGAAGGAATTCAATTGGGTTCGACCCATTACAAAACGCTTTTCACTTGATCACTTCAATTCTTTCCAATATTCATCAAATAAATCAAATTCAATTATTTCACTTTGTGATGAGGATGATGCTGATGGTGATGAAGTAGGTTAAATTTCGCACTACTATACTTTGTCCTTACTACTTCTCTTTTGTCAAAAATTAGTCCAATTTCGAAGTATCTAAACGTATAATTTGATTGTTTTTTTGACTCGGTAAATTCGCTAAAGTTAATATTTATTTCGATATTGGCAGGTATCTTGATTTTTGTGTAAAACGATATAAACTCTGTGAACTTAATCATTTATACTTGGTAAGTGGTTTTATTGTTAAATCTTGAATTTCGAAAAGGTTTTGGAACGCAAAATAGGGTGAAATTGTGTCATTTCATTGTGCTAATGAATTTTTTTTGTATTATTAAAGCTAAGGGCCTCATCTTTCAACGTCTTTAAACCATAGACAGACAGGTGATTTCACTTCTTGCATATAATTGGAAGGTAGAGTGATTGAAGTTTAAAGAATCTTATTGTTCCAACCGTTTATGATGAGACTTTTATGTTGGGGTGTGTTGGGGGCGTGGGGGGTGTGGGGGGGGCTTGGGAACTGTCCGCCCATCTCGAGGCGCCAATGAGATAATTAAAGGCACCCTCTTCCACCTCCTCCTTCTCAGAAATTTCCTAATTTTGTCTCAGTTGACAGCATGGCGGAATTTCAAGTTTGTTTTATGACATTTCAAATAGGCATTGCGTGTTTTCATAGCCAACATGCTTAAATTAAAATATCCCATCATTAAAAGGTGGGATTTTTAAAATCTTGCCTCATGGAATATTTGCCGCAGTGCAAACTAAAGAAAAAATGATTGATAATAGAAGGCATTTAATGTGTCTTTTGTAAATAGGTAAATCAGATTTTATTCCATAATCAAATCTCTGCGGAAAGCAATGTATACTCACTTAACCAACCATTAAAATTCTATGTTTTTAAATAATCGTTTTATTTTTACAAGTTGAAATTCATAAACAGCACGCAATAATAAAGGGGAATTTATTTTGGGCGCTTACTTTAAGTTAAGTGAAAGAGCTTTTATTAGCCACACTTAAGAACCATGAAAATTCTCCTAATAGGACTCATTCTAAGTTGATTTCACTAAATGTCTTACTAGTCAATAACTTAATTAAATCGATCTTATTATATATATTCTATGAAGGCGAAATAATTAATCACATTTGTTGTACTTTAGCCTGAATAACGTTGTGACCTCGGAAGGTAAATTTCATTAACAACGTTATTTTAAAAAAAATCGAAATTGATATTTTAGTATTGACTTTTTAGGTAATTAATAATCTGAAGTATAGTACAATCAATCATATTTTCGGAGCTAAATAGTAATGAGGAGGAAAATTGCAAATCTTCCCTTCCATAATGTAATGTCAATTATTGCCCCAAAGTATTTTATTAGAAGGAAAATACAATGGCAAAACTGATGTATTATTATATTATATGAAAGAACACACCGAAAACACAAATTAAGGGGAATTTATTAGAGATGAAAGCGTAGCTTATTGGTTGTTATCTTGTATTCTGTATTCTTGGGTCTTCAAGCTCCAATTGTCAATTTTCGACCTGAAGGTCACGTTCATTTCTCCATTTTACATTCCCCGGGTCATCACCATCATTGAATTTGGTAAGAAGGTTAAAATTTAATAATAGATGTAGTCAATGTGTTCTCGAAAGGCCTTGTTCCTTATGCCAACTTCCAAAGTTTACAATTTTTGTTTTAAAACAATGCTATCACTGCGAGATATCCTATTTCAAAATGAATCGCGCATTCATTATTCAAACAACAAATTGTCTTTTTTTCCAACCACAGATTATTGATTTCTCATTCATTTTGCCATATTAGTATCATTTCGAAAATAATTAATAAATATTGGTGTTTTTTGCACCTCTCTCTCAATTCCATGAAATGTGATGCCACTGCGTTGAAATGTTATTGATTTTTTCGTAAGATTTTAACGTCTAGCCCCATTGGCACAATTAAATCGGAATTGTATAGCCAATGACAATTTTTCCTCAATTACTTAATTGAAATTATGCTAATTTTCCTACAAAATTAGGAACTGTTGTCAGGTGGATTTCGAAGAGTATCTAGATCTAGAAGAAAGTGGTCAGCTAATTTCGATTTCTTAAATACGACATTGAAGGAAATTTCAGCGGTCAAAAGGAGAGGAGATGGAATATTGATCTCCCTTTTGTAAAGTAGGCAGCAATTTGTGTAAATAGAGACTAGAGCGCCACTTTTTTATGAACGAAGAAGTGATTTCTTCTCTGTGGCTTTATGGTCACACATTTTATTTTGCTCTCTCCAATTCCAGTGGTAAGTTGACAAGTCAAAAGTTCTTTATCCTGGCAGTCTGTATTGTACGGAATAAATAAGTCTCTTGTTTACACCTTTGAGCAAGAAACGGTTTAGAAATTATTGTCTTTTAAGAAAATGACTTTAAATCACAAAGTAGAAAAGATATGCTACATTGACCAAAGGCTTTTTTCTTGGTCAAATTGGCCTTGCAATTATTAAGGAGTGTTTAAATGAGTAAAGTGTGAATTAAATTGGTGGATAGGAGGCAATCTTGAGTTCAACACGCGGCACTTTTAATATATCACAAAAAACTTTCAATTTTCAAAGTCCAAAAAGAAAAGAAATGAGTCAATTTTAATTTCATTTTAATTGAAATCTAACAAAGAGGCTTTAATATCTTTCCTCAAAACAATTTTGGCCAGTGGAGAATGAATTGACTATATTTTTCAGTTCATTTACTTCCTTTCTGTAAGTTTTTTAAAAATTTGAATAGATGACTCCGAATCAAGATCTCTGTATGATGAGCAAATCTAGTAATTCAAGAATGGTAATTATTGAAATAATAATTAAGAAATGGCTTAAAATTTCAGGAAACTGAAAGGTGCTGAAATCGTAACTTGAGCTTTCTATTTTTAACACCTTAAAAGGTAACAACTTTTGGAGGTGAAAATATTTACCTTTCAAGTTATCCCTTTGCTTTTAAAATAGGGATAAAGTTACGCGAAAAAAAAACAATTTTGTCCCAATAAGACCATTTTTATTACTTTCAATTGTTATTTTCACAATTATTGCTTAACTTTTAATAGTGGCAAGCAGTGAGGATGGAAAAAAGGCTGAAATTAGCGTTAGGCTCTGAAATAATTATGGATCAAGTTATCGGTTTTGTTTGCACAATATCTCTATTCGAAATTCAAAATTTACCATCGGCCTCTTTAATAGCTGAGAATGACTTCCAGCGCATTCGACCTCCATTATTGAATTCAGAAGCGTCGTCGTTACCAAGGCAACCACTTTTTTCTCCTTGATGGAATAGACGACGAAATGATCTTGCTTGATATTCAATAGCTTTGAGTTTTCAAACAACAGATATTGGATACATATTTGCCGTATATTTGATAATTTAAGCATTATTAATTTGAACAAATATGCTGAGATAAGTACGATTTACAATGGCCTACTTTTATGACAAATTATTCAATTAAGAGATACAAAAATTAATGTGTTCAAAAGTTAGTAAATTGAAAAAAAAAATACTTAAAGAGTAGAAATTGTCTAAAATTCAATCATTTCAACCTTTTTCGATAGACATTGGAAAGGAGACTCAACATTAACATCACATCAATTTTGATGATTCACTCACTTGTCACACTTAAGCGTCGACAATAAATTGGAGCTTTAGATAAATGAATGCCAAATTTCGGAAGTTTGTCGATGCATTCCGCTGTATTTTTCTATGCAAAATAGACTCAATACTCCAAAGAAAAGCATTGTCAATTTAATTTCAAGATCGCACCTTCCACAACTCCATTGGTGTGAGAAAATTAATTTTACTTGATATTAACCCCAGAAATAGATAACTGTACGTCACTAAGTTAGAAAATAAATAAATGAACAAATAGGGGAATTTATCTTGTTAAATTATTCATAAAATTTTGCTGTTGAATCTTAACTTTTAATAGGTGAAATAATTTTATAGAATTATTAAAGAAGGAATTATCATAAAATACGACTTGCTTTTTTAAAAGCACACATTCTCTCATTCTTCATATCAGTTCGATAAAATTTAATGATTTTAGTCAAACAAAACAACTTTAATGCGAGAAGCAGTAAGAGAGCCTTATAATGGTCAATAAGACAAGGTCATTGGTAATTTTGTTTTTTCTAAATTATGCAAACACTGGCATGGCCAACCTTATTTGCCTTTTGAGCAATGATAATTCTACAAAAATATTGATTCTAAGAAGCAACTGACATGGAATATTGGAGGGAAGGGTCTTTTATATTTTTGGAGTCTTTAAATGGGTTGATCACTTGCCAAAATTGAATTTTGATGATATTGCTTCAGGACTGGGGGTGTTCTTCACTCATTGAGTAAAGCTACTGTTTCAAGAAAGAGGTCGACCTTGAAGCTTCATTTCAACCCACCTTCAAATGATTGTGGCAAAAATTTACTTGCATGCAGTTCATTAGCTTACATCATGCAACATGACGAGGGAAGAATATGCTAAGAGTTTGAATTGGCAGAGGTCAAAGTTATGTGTATTCTCAATTTTATTTGATTATATCAAATGGCAGGCGTTTTGATAGTTATCATTAGGATATCAAATGGCAGGCGTTTTGATAGTTATCATTAGCCCCATATCAAATGGCAGGCTGTTCCCAATTATTTATTTATTTATATCAAATGGCAGGAGTTTTGAAGATAGTTATCATTAGCCCTGTATCAAATGGCAGGCGTCTTGATGGTTATCATTAGCCCTTAATCAAATTTTGATAGTTATCATTAGCCCTTTAATTGACTTCAGGCTTTACAGAGGGGACGAGGAACATCAAAGAGAAAAAGGTCGAGAGGGTGTGGGGGGGAACAGAAGAGTGTTTCAAAGATGTAAAAGAGACGGACACAAAGTAGAAAAAAGGTGAGGTGTGAACTATGGAATATGACATACAGTCGGGTCATGGTTGTTTGAAGTCAGA
>UZAE01012473.1:10687-40093 GCA_900617975.1 Rodentolepis nana | reverse complement strand
GGTTCAATGCCAGGATAGCACACAAATTATATGATAATCTTGGGGTGTGTGATAGACTTATCTCCACGTGGTGCACCCTGGGGAACGTATAGTCATACGGCAAAAAAGTCTATTACTTGGCAGTTGACTTCAAACTATCATGACCCCACTGTATGTCATATTCGACTACTTTCACAGTACTCATCCCACCTTTTTTCCACTTTATCTACCTTCGTCTTTGATACACTCTTCTGTTCCCCCCCCCCCTCTTGAATTTTGTACACTTTGATGTTCCTTCCCCTCTGTGAAGACTGAAGTCAACTAAAGGGCTAATGATAACAATCAAAACGCCTGCCATTTGATATAATAGTAATAAAATATGATAATCTTTCCCTGTGGGGTTAATTAGGGGGGAATTTCCTATGCCTCAAACTGAGAGATATACACAGTTTCCCTCAAAGATTACCGTCAGCCCTATTAAGGCAGTTATTTGGGCAAAAGGATTTTTCCTGTCCGACAATGTTTTGACCTTCCAATGTTAAGATAATGAAGTTAAACTTGGTATTCCTTTATGACCCATTAACTTAGTACAAAGCTCTGGGTAATCTCTCTCTCAAGTCTAGTGATGTGTAGTGGGGAGATGCATCATAGCATCTAAAACCGAAAATCCACCCATTTCTAATGCATGAACCTGTGAACAAGGTAGTGGTTACATAGGATAACTGAGGTGTGTCTTTAAAGAACGTGTGTATTACGCAGATTTCATCAAACTATTTTGCCTACCCTTGAACAGGCTTGAAATGGTACATGTAGGCACGCTATTCTTCGCACATAAATAGCAAAACTTGTTAAGTACCTTGAAATTCTGCTAAATAAGATTTCCCTTGTGATAATTACGCTTAATGTCGTTGAAATTGGCATTTCTTCTAATGACTAATGCATAAGTATTCTTTTTACTAATAATAAGCACTCAAAATACCTAAATGGCCCCTTATAAGAAAGTGATTTCAAATTAACCTAATGTTAGGTTGGTATGCGAATTCACAGCGATCACACACATCGAGTCAAGAAAGCGTCTGTAAATCCTTTAGTAAATTGACACACTGTCGTGAGAACTAAAGATTATGTCACATTCTTTTGCATCATTCACAATCAAGTTTGAACTAGGCAATAAAATCCTACCCATATGAGGCGAGCAGATTGTCAAGTGATTTTTCAAGAGACGAGCCCTAGGAATCACATGCCACGTGAAATCGTCAGCCTCCCAGAAAGTGCAGGAGACAGTACTGTGTACGCGTGGATTAATGGCATTTCATTTAAATCAGCAGGGAGTCAAAGTCTGACTAAAATCAATATTTCTAGCTTTAATCGATATCTTGTCAAAATGTACCTTTATTAAGACAAACCGTATGGAATAGTTAAGTAAGCATGGATGGACACGAAGTCTATGGACATATGGTTTTAAAAAGTAAAGATTGCAAATGATGCGAGAAGGGGAGTGGTAGAGATCAATGATTAGTTGGAGAGCCGAGCCAATGAGCGCACTAGGCACCAGTTTGGCGCGTGATTTGTTTTGACACAGCAGCGTTTTCAATCTACATCTAACCTACTTGGGGTCACTAATGTTGGAGTTAGAAAAAAGAGATTGAGAATTCTTAAATGAAGTTTTCAATCTACTCGATCTCTGAGTCTATTTCTTCACTTGTTGCAGTGAAATTCGTGAATGCTCAAAGGCCAACATATTGCCCAATAGGTAATAAATGACCTTTCATGTATATTAGAGAAGATAATAGTCAGTTCTTTTTAAAAACATATCAAAATTGAAGTCACTGTCGTTTCTAATTTATATCTTCTGTAGATAACATAATAAATTAAAGTATAATGAAGGGTATACTTTCTAGATAATTTTGTTCCGCATTTACTTATTTAGTTGGAATTTCAATAAACTTGAATATCAATCGATTTTAAGGCAGGAATAATCGATAGGACATGCTAACCACTAAATTATCCGAAGCAATTCAACTTAATGTGTGTCCCCATATCAAGAAAATTAACCTGAATTTCGTCTTCTTACGTATTAATTATCATATTAAAAACTTCGAAATTTTGCTTAAATCTGACTCTGTTGTGCTCCAAATCAAGTACATTCCACTGTCAAATAGCAAGTTCGTCGATTTAATAGATGAATGACAATTTGGAGAATTTTGAGGAATCACATAAAGATTGAGGCAAATCTGAATATAAATTAGAAGTGATGTGAATCCTTTTTTGCCGATCTAAACCTCATATTCACTCATTTTAAGGTGAGGAGAAGAATAACTTAGGTGGTCGTGCATACGCACTCAACTTTTCTTAAAATTCAAATTCTTTTATTATTATTATCATTATTTACATGAGTTATCCCATATTCTTTATTTAATTTCAGTACTAGGAGTGATATTTTAACACGGTTTGGTTTAACCAATCATGCCTTTTAAATAACACAAAAAGAGCGGAATTTGAATACAAGAAGTCGTTAGTGATTGTTTAGTGATTTGCTTGGGTGGTTTTCACTACCCTTGCGCGAATTCCCTTGAGGTGAAGTTTTAGAAATTAGAGTGAACTCTAGCGGAACATATAGGTATGATAGACTGTTGGCATTTGATCGATTTTCCTTAGCCCTGAGCTTGTGTGAAATTTTTTCTGCTTAGTTATCTTTGAAAGCTAATGGATAGAAAGAAATTTTAATATAAATTCAATTAGTGCCTAGACTGATTTGAACTTAATGTATCAAAATTTCGTCGCATATTCGCCTAAATCAGTCATTAGTGCTCAATCTCGGACAGTGAGTATTAAATGCGCTTGCTTAAGCAAATTCGTGGTCAACCCCGGGAAATTGATCCTCCATAGGATACAAAAGTGAATGACTCACATACCTTTGGTTCGATTGAAATAAATTGGATTTTAATAAGCCTTTATTTGAAGCCTACTTGACGTTGATATTGGAGGCTAAGATTATAAACGACACATTCTTAAAGTATGCCATATTATGGATTCTCTTACCTGAAACTTATTAGTATGCCAATTTAGAACACCACC
The DNA here is from genome assembly GCA_900617975.1 of Rodentolepis nana. Classification (NCBI taxonomy): domain Eukaryota; kingdom Metazoa; phylum Platyhelminthes; class Cestoda; order Cyclophyllidea; family Hymenolepididae; genus Rodentolepis; species Rodentolepis nana. The sequence goes on along the minus strand of UZAE01012473.1, from coordinate 37,036 downwards.
ATGACAAACTGCCAATAATATAGCAAGTAACATAGTCGGTTTCCTCAAATGGAATGTCCACATCTTGAAAAGCTTCGCTATTGGTGAAATTTAGGAGTAATCACCTACCAACCATGAGCACCTGTTTTCTGGCATGCCCGAGTATGCTCTAGACACTTTGGTGCCTATCGAAATGACCAAATACGAAAATCAGAGATGTAGGAGAAGTGGACTTAATGACGGATAACCTCCAGAATGTTGATCCTCTGTTCAAAACTGGTGGTAGTGGGAGTTAAACCCATTTAGGTAATAAGATACATAATTTTGTTCAAAAAGTTGCAGTGCTTTAAATATTCAATTTATGAAATGGAGTTAAAGATAAAATTTGAATATCGATTTTTTAAAGTTTGTGTACATCCCTATACTATTTTGAGGATTGTAGAGTCGGTTCTCCTTAGAGAAACATTCTTAAGACAATCGGATAACAATTGTGCTAACCGTTTTATGATTAGAGATATAAATTCTCCTGTAATTACATGTTCACAGATTTCGCAATTCAGCCCATTGTTTTGTTTTTGTTTGGAATATATTCAATACGTGTCCATAGCCTTCGCCTGATACCACCGAAACTCGTCACATTGGTGGCATAAGTCCGCCGTGAGACACACGTGAGTACGATTGGGTACATTTCTCGAACAAATAATTCGGGCATCAAAGGGCTAATTAAACTCTTGTGGGACGACACTAAACTTTAATTAAATAAGTGAGCACATTTTCGATATATTTGAACCTTGAAACTTCTGTTTTTGGTTCTTTTAATTTGTTCAATCGAGTGAAGAAAATTGATTTAATTTAACCCTACAACCACGTAATAGGAATAATAACTTCAGGCGTAGCAATATAAAAAGAACTATATAAATATATATACGTATAAGTACAAAAAAAAGAAATGACAAAAGTAGTAATATTACATCAAAGTTAGGTGTTTTGAGGGGATTCACAGCCACACACAATACGAAATGCTTCGGAGTAAGCTGCCATTAGTAGCTTTGAAGGCGAATCGCAGCTTGATATAGCTTTGAGTGTGGGTGTGTGTGTGTGTGGATGTTTCGAGCATATGTATGGAGGAAGGGGAACAAATTGAGACTCGAAAAATATCAAAATTAATAGGCTTCCACGAAAGATGGACCAGGAGGTCGTCGTAAATACGGCACCTGATCAAGCAACGCTCGAAAACATCCCCGATGGTAGCCGTATCCTAGCCGCTTATTCTTAGAATTCTTGCTTGAAATACATCGGCACAAACACTAGTAAATTTAAATAAAAAACAACGGTTTATTTCAACAAGTTCAAGACGTAATAAACGGTTGCTTTAAGTACTTCATTTATTTGTCATCATCTCCAAAATGGGGGGGGGGGGGGGGTAAATTGTGTCAAGGAAACAGAGAAATCTTGGGTTTAAATTTGATTAACTTGCCGTCAATTATTTACAGGTGTGAAGTCCTCAGTGAATTTCTTATCGATTTCCGATTAAGCTGAAACAATGCCTTAGTGGCTCAATGACTTCATTGGCTTTTTCTTTAAATTCTTAAATTTTTTTGGCAATGTAATTCACAAGAGGTAGTTTAAAAGGCCGATAAAACCGAAATCAACAAACTCAGATCAAAGAAGTTATTTTGGCTTCTACGTCAGGGATGATATAATGCTAGATATTTCAATTTCTTCAATTTCAAAAAGAAGCTTTTTCATAGGTGAAAAGTCCTCTGTGAGAAATGACAGGACTAAAAACGCTCCATCACAACCATGTTGTTGTAATTTTCTTTGGAATGTAATACAATCCTTTGCTTAGCGATAGTTGATCCTGTGAATATCGCGTAACAAGATCGCTTCCGTTGTGCCGCCGAAACTTTTTTTGCGTTTGTTGTTATTTCATTACAACAGTCGCCTTGATAATTATAATAACCACAATATTCAAAATGAAGATAAATGCTCTCTTGACGTTAGGACTATCAACTGGCATGACAACCAATAAGCAGTCACTTTAAGTAATGATGTGCTGCCTTCAAAATATTAAATTTGGGTCATCTACACAAATATAGTAAAGAACTAGATAATGTCATACACTTATAACAGTTCATAAAACATTTCTTAACAGAGTCATGAGTTTTGCAAAACTTGAAAATCATAAGGGCTGATTGATGTCAAACAAACTTTATGAACAGTGATATCCTCTTTTGCAACGCAAATAAAAAGAAATTTGTTTCATATAATCATATACGTTGACTTAAAATATTTCAAAATGGTGTAAAATAAACAGTATATACATAACTCTTCATTCATTCTACATTCAAACGTTACTTGTTTAAATAAAGACGTCAACATGTATTTAATTTGATCATATAAAACCAAACAAATTAAAATGGAATTAGTCATCCGCAAATAAGTAAACAAAAAAAAGTTGTTTAATTTTAATAATATGAAAAGGGGGCTTACAGAGAATAGGGCCCTAAAGCACATCGCATAAAGGTATGAGTCTGCAAAGTGATGATCTTACGTAATCGCCTCAAATGTTTAGTATGTGAATGAGCCAATCACGTCGAAGTCTGATTTGAGTTCATTGGTGGTTGGTGAAGGAGAAATGATGTGCATTTGAGCAACGATAATAAGTGGGAGAGCGTTATATTATTAAGCTATCAAGAGGAAATAGCATCAGGTGAAAAGTTGTCACATTACAAGTGTGATTTAGCATATCAGCTATAGCATATTTATAAACCCAATTAAGCGCACACAAATCAGTTGTCATTAAAATCCTCTGAATTAATCGTCAATACGTAAGTTGGAATAATTCCCACTAGCTCAAATCTCAACTTTAACTAATTAGGCCCAAGAAAGAGTGATGTGCCACCAACCAGTCTTTTAAAGTTGATAGACTAGATTTATTTGGAAATATTAACATTCTAGACTGATTCCCAAAATTTTACTTTCCTAATTTTTTTCATCTATTTTTTCTTTTCTTTTCTTTCTTCGCAGTATTGGTTAAACTAAAAGGTATCCACTCACCAAACCCCCATATTTGATAACAAAAAATTTTGAAGACATAAATTCTGAGTCTATTTTAACGTATTCCTGCTAATCCTTAATCAAGTGGTATAAAATCACCTCAGTTAACAATTTAATTTCTTTTCTTTTCATTCTGATCGATCCTGCAAAAAAAAGGCGTTAAAGAATTTCGTCTTTATTGTATTTCTTTGCGTTTTTATGATTGAATATTGTTTTTATTTTACTGAGTTCAGGAATGTTAATGTTATGCCAAAGAAATGGCTGCTGGTGTTGTCTTAGTAATTGGTAGATAATATTTTTCTCATTATAAAATGCCCATTCATTCTGGTTCGAACATTTTCCAAATTCTCTTGGTCTATTGTAAGTAATCATTATTGCCTAGTCATTAGAAAATCCATCGTCTAGGGGTTTCTCGAAAAAGCGTTAATGGCAACACCCCTTGTTGTTAAGTCAGATAAAAAGAACAAAGAAGCCAGCTACAACAACAATAACTTTTACAAAAAATTGAAATTTATTTCAAGTACTGCTTACATGAACAAATATGCTGGTGTTTACCATGCCTTCAAAATGCATTTAATGATTTTGTTATTCAAATGTTTAAGCCTACTCATTATTAAAGATTTATCACATGCAGTTAGTATTTAATTATGTGTTGTGAACTGGGGGAGTGGGGCCATTTTTCCTGCCTGTCTTAGCCCTCAAAACACTTTACTGTCCATGTGGTGCACCCTGGGCAACGTATACTCATACGGCAGTTGACTTCTGACCTCAAACTACCATCCCCCCATTGTATGCCATATTCGACTACTTCCACAGTACTCACCTCACCCTTTTTCTACCTTTTCTACCTTCGTCTTTGAAACACTCTTCTGTCCCCCCTTCTCAACTTTGTTCACTTCGATGTTCCTTCCCCCGGTGAAGCCTGAAGTCAACTAAAGGGCTAATGATAATCATTAAAACGCCTGCCATTTGATTCAAATAAATAAATAAATAAGACACTTTTCTTCTAGCTGAGACTAAGAGGCTAAGAGATACTGATTAAAATGAAGCTTTAGAAGATGGCAATTATTTCTTATTTATTTAAATTAATAATAATAATAATAATCTACAACCGTTTCCACAATATTGATCGTGCAAAATTCTAAAATGATTGCAATCAACTCCTGAGATTACATGAATCGGTAAATGCAGATAATTGTGAGAAATGGTAATTTAATGGTTCATCTTCGAGTTGCGCTTGATCCGTTCTGAAAGTGAACAACACTTAATAATGTCATTAAGACAAATTTATATTAATTTAATCGGGAGAACATACTTGTGTGAATTGCCGAAATTAATCGAGTTCAATGTTTGACTAAAAAGGGAAGAAGCTCTGCCATGTGTTTCATTTTAGTGGACAATAAAAGTTTCAAATGTTAAATTAATTGGGTTACTTTTCAGTGGAAATATATCGCAAGATGGATAGAATCATATTCAGAGTTTGACTTACTCAAGGTATCGGGAAAATCTGAAATTGTGAAAAAAAACTATAAGATACCGACTTCTTACTCTAATTGTTTTTATTACCTGTAACTGCTAACAGGAGATTGCAACCAGTATTGAAAATAAGCAAGAATGTATAGACACGTACCTGCTATTTCAGTAAAATCGTCTATGCTCTCTAAACAAAAATAATAACCGATTTAGAATATAGGACTGAATACACTTAAGTAGAAAAATACCTTAACTTGTTAGTTAAGGAAATATTGCTGCTTGTAAATATTCCAGCAATAAGACTACACGTTTAGTGCTTCAGGTTGTAAATTTCGTTTTTTTTCTTTAAAAAGTTTGCAATACTTACTTGAATCATCATTTGAAATGTCTGGGGAATCTAAAATTATGCACAAAAAATTTAAATGTCTTTGCCCTCATTCTAGAGGCTACAATTTAATCATGCCAACATAATTAAAAGCACCATCTTTGAACCAAAGTAATGTGACGTGTACAATGATAACTTACTTTCGAAATTTGGAATTTGTGCATCTGCTGAAATTTATATTGGAAATGGGAAATTAGATTCTAATTCAAATGAATTATAAAGTGAATAAATAAAATCTAAGCACTTTCAAATTTATTAGATTTATAAAATTTTTTAAATTTTTAGTACAAATAAACGCTAAATTCCAAAAAAACCGTAATATTCTCGAGTCAAAAAGATGTTGTTTAAACCTACACAAGAGTCTGCACTTCTCTTTCACAACCCCATAATTAGCTTTGTCCGTCTCCTCATCGATAAGATCAATTGCTTTAGCTAATAAAGGCTCCAAATCGTGTTGATTCAAAATCTAAAAAATAAAGCCCTTATCTAAGTCAAAATGTGAGCAATTTTCGCTTTGTGCTAAATCAGAACAACAACCAAAAAATGCGAAGTCTAACAGAGCAATTTCATTTTGATTACTATGTCACAAAACGGATTTGCAAGAACTTACATAAGCCGCGTACTGAGCACTCTGTAAGTAGATTTGAGCTTCACAAAGATTTTTCAAGGCCAAGTTAGACTGTGCAATGACAATAGAGGCCTTCAACTCCCAGTTCATACTGAAGGTTATTTCAGCTAGACGCTTTACAGCAAAACCCCTTTCAATTGCTTCTTCGTATTCACAAAGCTCGAAACAACAGAAGGCAATTTCAAATTGGATCCACATTTTGTCCTGGTTATTGCTGTCGTATTTGAAGCGTTCTAACCATCTAAAACATGAATGTAAGTTAACAAACACCTTAGCTTGACTTTCAACAATTTTGCAGGCTTTTGTAGACTTGTAAACCCACATATCTTTTGCAGTCCGAAAATTTTGCAGTTTTGTGTAAGTTCTAGCCAAATTCTCTAGGCACCTGGGTAGATGGTTCTGTAAGTTTGAACTCTCGCAAATTTTTAGTTGGTTATTGAAGGCCTTTTGAGCTTCCTCGAAATTGCGCAAATGGAAGTATGCGACACCTTCAAATGCATTGAGATCGGCCAATATTTCGTTAAATTCCGGAAAATCGGAATTCAATTGTTTTAAGTCATTGCGAAGAGCCGAGCATAAGCATAGTGCTTTTTCGTAATCACTTTCGCACTGAACTATATTAAAAATAGTGATTTAAAGCCATAGAAACCGGCAAATAATAGCGAAAAAGTAAAAAATAGAGACTTCTTGGCAAGTTGTTTAATAACATGCAATAAATATGGTATAGTCTTATGAAAATTGTCGAATTCATCATACTATATGCCTATTTATTACAAGAATCCTTTCTAATAAATTATAGGATCCCTATAATACACTAGATATTAATAAACATTTTGTCAATTACGCTGAAAAGACTTGATTTTGCTTCACCATTCAAAATATTCGCTACTATGTTGCCTATTGGCAGTAGTCTAGCAAACAATATAGACACTTTTTAACAGGAAAATAATTATAACAGCTATAATCTTTGTTTTTGTGAATAAACTTAAAGCCAGCAAGGTCAAATAGCCTTGTATTCATATTGAATTCAAAATCGTCGATTCTTAAAAATTTATATGACGCGACCAACAAGTTTGACCTTCTTATTACCCCCTTTATGATTAAAAAAGCCGTAAAATTCTTGCAAGATCCAGCGCAAATAAATGTCTTTGCGGCTTTTGTGGGAAACTTCATCCGCGCACAACTGATGGCTAATCAGAAGCCTTAGTTTGTCTAAGTGAATCTCCCATTTTGATTATGATTAACCTTACGGCGTGTACACTTTTACCACAGTATACTTCCTGGATAAACGTGTTCTGTGCAATACGTCTGGTTCTTCTTCAGCTAAGCTAAAGCTTAGCTAGTTCTGGGAGTCTAGATAGATATAGGAAAATCTGCCACAGAGATTTCTAAGTCAGTCAAGGCTTTACTAGTGTAGCAATGCGCTACACCTATGAAGCAGACAATAAAGCCAAGAGGTCGGGGGGTTAATCAAAGTACCAATTGACAACTTTACCGTCACTAATGTCTTGTAGTAATTGAGCAATTCTCTGAAGGATATCAAGCTGATCGGTCAAATCTGTCTTCCGTTTAGCCTTCCTTTCACATCTCTTTTTGGGGTTGACGAGAGTAGCATCCTGCTGTTGCCAAAACTCCGATCTTCCCTCCAGATATTGATAGATTTCATTTAATAATTCTCGAATTTCTTTTGAATTCTTCAAGTATTTTTCATAATGGCCTGTGGTTATTTAGAACAAATTATATAATGAAAATATACAAGCAGACAAATGAAAAATTGATCTGTAAATATAAAGGTAGAAATGGCATTTCAAATATGGACATCCACTAAGAATTATATATTGGACATTATTTAAACAAAATATTCTATGACTAGCTTCCGTTAATTTTATAAAACTGAATTCTACCGATATGCAAACTAACACGTGAAAAGAAAATTCCACTCGGTTTACAATAGCTGCAAAAATATGAATTGAATTTTAAAATATTTTCAAAATTCCTAAAAATTAAAATTGAAATTAGAGGAGAATAAATGCGAACCTTCCTCTTGAGCTAACTTAGTAAAATGCCGAACAGAAGCAAACGATTGTCCCATCAGAGATTTCGGGTATTTGAAATTCTTCGCGGTTTCTGGTGAACTATCTTGAGCCTGAGAGGATGATTCATTTGTTTGTATTTCTAAATGCTACGATAATAATAATTGTGAGTAAATAATTGAAAAATCAATATTTTGACTCACTGTGGAGTTATCTTGAATGGTTCCATAAAAGGAATTAAATCTTGACCTTAAATGGCCTAAATAATGAAAATTTTGTTCAAATATATATTTATAGCAAATTTAATTATTATATTTTAATACTTTTGCTGTCGTAAAGCGGCATTTTGCCGTCCATCGTGTTTCATTTACATCAAAATTTTAAGCAACTACCTCCAATAAGTGTATTGATTGCGTCCTCTGATTTTACAACACCAAGTCCAAAAGCGCGTGAATTTGGATGAATTTGCTTTCCACGATGAAAATATACAAGCGCACCCTCAAAGTCAGAAGTCCGATACAAAAATTCTGCCATTTGTAGTAAAGACTAAAATATTTATTGAATAATTATTTAGATACTTCGTGATATTTAGGTTCCAATTCTAAAGCCCTTCTAATATCATCCATACATTCGCAATATCTTGCAATATGCATGAAGCATTTCGATCTTTTTACCAAACACTTCACAGAGTCCGGTCTTATTTGAAGAGCCTAAACATTTGAAGTTAACTCATTAATATCCAGACTAGAGTATAGGCCTTAATGGCGCTAACAAATCGCCGCCTTCGATAATAAACATCACCCTCAGACGTATAAACGTTAAATGTCGATTTTGGTGCATGATTCAAATGCTTTTTGGGCGTTGGTTTCATTATTTTACTAATCTATATTACAATGATTTATAAAAGAAAATATGAATTGTGCAGTATTTAATGGAACTAAGCCACCTATGGCAACAAACACTTGATAAGGTCATTAGGAAACTAGAGAAAAATCATTTTTTAATAAATAAATATTTAAATCGATTTATAATTATTTAAATCAAGACTTTAGACAAGTTTAATTTCGAACAATTGCTCTTATTTTGTAAGCAGAATAACCTAATTATTATTTATTTGTTAAATCTCATCCAGGGTCATTTTAAATGCTAATGAATATGAAAGAAAACTAATCTTCTTCTTTTTAAGATTACAATTTGGTAAATATATAGTGAATTTAATCATAAATGTTTCGTTATATGACATGATGAAAATTTGTTATACATATGACAAAATAATTGTTTTAAGTTAACCTTCGAGCATCCTTAATTATTAATTAAATTGAAATATATTCCTCTTATCGTCTGAGAATTTATACTGTACAGAACAGTGCTATAGTATGGCCAATTATTGTTATTGTAAAGTTTCTTAATGTTTACGACGTTGGTTCGCCACATATTTGTGCATAATTTAAATGCTATGCCTCCGGTTAATATAGTTCACTATTCTTTATTGCACTTATCTAGCCGGATCCTTCAGACAAACGGTCTGCTTTGCTTAACCAATCAAATGCCTTTCACTATAAGAATTCTTGCTTACTCATATAAATATGAAGTGCCAATTCTATAACCATCTTTCCCTCCAGATAAAAGGTTTTATATAATGAGAATATTTATGTCAAATTTATATAAAAATCATAGGGTGAGCAACTTCTGCTATATCGACAGGCTTTCTTACACGTGCAGATGGACCTAGCATATCTGAAACCCATTTTTCCCAAGGTACAATGATCTGTTTCGGAGGTACTAGGATTCTAGAATGCCGCGTCTGATCTCTTGGATACCAAATCAGCGACTGAGCCGCATTACAATGTGGAGCTTGAGTTGCCTCTATTGGCAGTTTCTGACTTGGATTAAAATCACACATTGCGATGGAATCTGCTTGTGTATCGTAGATCCTCCTAACCTTCTGACCAACCGGCATGTAAGGATCGATTTCCATGTGAAGATCATATTCCCACCGAAGTTTTTGTAATATGTGAACTTCATCTTCCTGTCCACAGGCCTTTCTTCCGTGTTTAATGGCTACCAACCAGATGTAAAACCTCTGATGTCTTCCAATCTCCGTCAAATGAACACCTCTTGAATAGGGTAGGGTCCATACTACAGACGGGTGAAAGTAGTCCTTGATTTGAAGATTCACGAGGGCCCGTTTTACGTTACCCTTTTTAATGTTATAGAGGCTTTGACTGATACTGTAGAACGGGTACTGTCTACCATCACTATCATTGATGAATTGACGTAGACCAGATTTCAGAGGATGGAATTCCCAGAGAGACTTTCCTAAGCCTCCATAATTATTCTCCAGATGCATGTAGTCGCAGGCTTGTACCAATCCTATTGACCAGTCTCTGTCTGCTGTACAAGTTGGCAATTCAATTCCAACTTTACAATAGAAGTTCTGGGTCTTATAGTAGAGCATTTCATCCGTTTCCTTGGTATCTGTCTTGGTTGTGTCATCATAATAAGCCTGGAAATTTCTGATGTGAATCTTGTCCACAGTTAGAGGAGACATTTTAGACGAAAAAAATTTAAGAAGCTCGAATAACTAGGACAGTGTCAAACAATTGAGGGTAGTGAATATAAAAGCACATTAAAATTCCTCGTCGTCAATTACACGTGTTCGCAGAATGTAAATATTGATTATTCCTTTGGTTCACGAGAATTGAATCTTGGACGGCGCATAGGCAAGATCCATCTTCCAAAGTTGTATTTTTCACATAAAAATGAAATCCACGTATTGTTAAATACTATTAATTGTATGAAACTTGAAGGTATGGCAACGGATACTCATTATATTTAGAATTGCCAAGAAAGATTTTTTTCTTGAAGGGAAATATTCAAGTCGGTAAGCCTGTGTAAATTTTTAGCATAACTGTTGAGCATGGTGAAGAGAAAAAATTCACTTTCAAATTAAATTTATATCGAATCTTGACAGATTCTTCCTAGCTGTTTAATGATCCTTGGTTCTGGAAACTGATCACTTCTGGTAGGTATTCTCAACTCACTATAATCAAAAACACTAAGCTCTCTTTACTTATAATGCAAATCCTAATTTACATTATCAATTGACTTATTTTAATCTCATTACTTTGAATAATCAAGGATTTCATTTGCAAGCAGCCAAAGTGCTCGTGAAGGTGATCTATAGTCTACCAACTTTAAAACTATTTCCTTCAAATTTATCTCACTTAGGCAATGAAATGTCATTTACATTTGACTAAGTTGAAAAAGTTACTTTTACGGCGAAGTAGAAGAGGACAAAGGTAGATAACAGATAATGATAAAATTGCAGACCTTCAGCAGGTAAGCTAGCACTTGTCAACACGTAAGCCAATTATGGTAGTAAGGATGAAGTGTGGAACGCCGGTTATACTCAACAAACCTGCCAAGACACAGTAGAGAGTGGTGCCCATTGTATCACGATGGTCGCTTCTTCTCACTCTCCTGGACGCTAAGCCGTTACCCTCTCTCATTCTACATCCCCTTATCTACAAAATGCTCGTCATTAAAAACTTAATTAGACCTCGCTTCCGACGCAGTATTTACACATTCAATGAAGGCACATGCTTCCAAATTGAATCCTCTGTCTCTCCCCCTATCTTTGTTGCCTTGGTTACCCGCTCAGCCGAAGGGGTCGATCCACTGGCAGTCATTAGCGAAATCTTTTAATTGAACAGCCACATTACAACCTCACAACCGGCCAATAGTTCAAGTGAATAGGAACTAATCAACCATAGGAGTATGTACAATAACACAAGGCATAAATGCATTCTGGCAATTAAATTCTCCGATTATAAGTTAAAAATAGCAAGTTGTCATCACTGCATTATATTTGCTCAGAGAAACATATGCATTACAGCTACATAGGAAGTAATGAAAAAAAGGAATTCAAGAAAACGACAAGGTACAATGCATTATGCATATTACTAATATCATTTCAGTAGCATCATAAATTCCTCCTCAAACAGAGGACTTCGTCCCCAACCTCTCTCCATCTCAATCGCTACTGTTAAGAGCGGCTATAAATTCCTCCAACTTCTCTTGAATATGTCGTGTTCGTTCTAAAAAGAGGAAACAAGGCGTATAAAAATGAGAAACATGAAATTTTACTAATTGCCTTCTTTTCTTTCAATTTCATTCCATGCGATAACATTTTATCGAACTGTTTTGTGAGGAAGTATAAATCCCCAGTCCATTTAAATCTCTGATCTAACATTATTAGAAATCACAGTTTCAGATATCAAGTGATTGCTCTCAATAACCATCTCTTGTTTAATAAAGAACCTAGTTAATAAGAACAGAGCATCAAAGACAGTTATTTGACAACAACAATCAAAGCACTTGAATTTTTTTGAAAGTACTTCTCTTTAATACGCTAACGTCACATCATTCTGGTCTCCACAACTTAACTAGTTGCTTGAATCTCAACCGATTTCAGTATAAAAAATTTTACGTATTTCGCGCTGAGGATGATAAAATAGCTATTGAATAATAGCCAATGAGTTACAAAACCCATAGTCATCGCAATTATTGGCTAACCAGGCACAGCCAATCAGGAATCACTGATTCAAGTCCGGAAAAAAGAAAATGCATTTTAATGATAGATAAGCCATCGTTTAAGAGGCAAGTCTTCCTCCTTACTTTTCATTGAGACAAAAAATACTCATTGCTTCAATAAATGACAAAAGGGAAGTTGTAGAGAGCTGTCTCCACACTGAAGAGGTGCCAAATTATGCAGTTTTATAATTAATCGTGGGGATACAGAGATAGACATACTTAAATCTTCAGCTAATTGAACGCGCTTGCCAGTGAGAAGAATTCCAAGACGAATAGGATCCTCGGAGATTTCGTTCAGCACAACCTTCACTTGCTGTTCCATTCGACGAACTACACAGTCAGGAAAAAAAAACGAATAAATAGGAGAACAAATACGTAACAACAATTATTACCGCGTTAATATCGAAGATTTTAAATGACGTCTGATTTAGATTAGTACCTTACGCGTAAAGCAATCACATTTTAGCTAAGAAGTCAGCTATGAACTAAAGACTAGATCAGGCAAGTAAACTGAGAGCATTTTAAGACATTACTAGAGACCTACTTTCGTTATTGACTAATTGTTGTCTAAGCGAGTTACTCGAGGCCTCAATCATGCGTAGAATTCTTGAGAAGAGTACCACATCACGACAATCAATATAGTCCCCTCCTGCCGACCCAGAATTCGAGTTACGTTCTCCTGTGTTCACTCCCGACCGACTTCCAATACCATCACCATGCCTGCCGCCTCTTTCGCCGTCATCTTCACCGCTATCATGTGAATGGCTCGCGTCTTCATGGGCCGCTTTTCCAGAACCTCGCACAGGACCCCTGGAGGCAGTAGCTTCGCCATTGGAGCGTTGTGAGGAAGTAGGGGATTCAGAAATGCCTCTATCACCAGTGTTGGGTTGGTAACCTCCTTCCTCTTCACTCAACAGTGCCATGAAGCCCTGTTGATAGAAGTAGAAGCACTTGCGACAGTACTGACACACACTGAGAGCTTGGGTAAGGTTGGCTTGTTTCATTAGGGGCTCGTAGGTTTTGCGAATCTATGCGAAGATAAAAAAGGTATATACATGCGTGCGTGCCTGCGTGTGTTGGCGATAGACGCGCATAACTCACAAACTTATTTGAAACAGCAAACCGCTTGGCTTGAAGGTTCCTACGGACAGTAGTGACGTCGTCATTAGACATCTCTATGCTCGGTCGCTGAAAGGAAAAATAAAACCAAGAAAAAAAAATAGAACAAGTAGAGAAAAAGCTACTCGATTGATACAAAATTTTAATAAAAAACAGAGAGATGGTTAAAGTATTAACGCATTAAGCCCCATATTGAGCACTACACACCTGCTACCTCTGCTGAGACCACATGATACACGTCTTTTTTTTGCATCCGAACAAGAACTTCGCTATCGATGGAGAATGGAGGGAAATATTTTATAATAATGTAGGAGGAAATATACCTGCTGGGAGGCAAGAATGGGAAGAATTTCGTCAATTGTGGCAATCCGTTTGCGCTGTTCATCAGTTTGATTGGTCCAATGCACCCACCTTGAGAGGAGGCCAGGTCCGCGCAAATCGAAAATGAGTTGGTTCACTACAAATTGGGTTTTGATGGGGAAGGGATAAGAAGTTAGCCACGTCAAACAAAAAAAAAAGATCATCATCAACATAGGACAATGAGGTGGGAGGAGACGAACCCTCTTTAATACGCGAGTGGAGGGAGCCCTCAAGGAAATTCACCGCTGCATCCCACTGCGCCTTGGTATGCACCGTGTGATCCTCCAGCGTTGTGCCCTGGATCACTCTCTATATTAATTCAATAACACGAAAAGGCAAAAATATGATGATAATGATGATGAAAGTATCTTCTTAAATACAAGAAAATTGTTTTTTGTCCTTTCATTCTACTTAATTCTTGATTGCAGCATTTCCACACTTTTATCCAACAACCAATTGCCTTGGGGAAAGTGGGCGGAAAGATCGTGAAAATGCCGATGTTGAAGCGAATTGAGCAAGAAGTGAAGAGTCAGTATTAATCCTTTAACGCGCCCCTTAGGACCGTGAGCGGTCCTCTTTCAAAATAATCTCAATTGGTAGTAGACTCCTACCACAGAAGGCGCTTCTATTGCCGCTTGGAACATGTTCGTTCAATGCGTGTCGATAGCCTTCGCCTGAGATACACCACCAAAACTCATCACCTCGACGGCATCAATTTACTGCTGTGAGACGAGCTGTGAGTGCAGTTGGACACAGTTTTCAAATAAATAATTCGGGTATTGAAGAATTAAATGATAAGCTTTCTTTGCCTCCAGGAAACTCTGTTGAAACCCCAGGAGTTAACATAGATTTAATAATAATAATAATATCTACAGCTGCACAACACTGACAATGAAGCTGGTGAGAGCACAGCATGTCCAGGCAGTACTCAAGATACTGGAACATGTTGCTACGAATTGGATTGAATATACCTCCGTGCGCTTGCAGACCTTCATTGGAACCCCCCCCCCATCGACACTATTTTACACTCTTCAACCCCACTTTCACCAAATCACTCATCGAATTTCCACTTCTGATTCTCCTACTCACTGAGAGAGAGAGAGAGGTTATTTGCAAAGCTGCACACACACACACACACACAAAAGGACCAATCACCTTGGTCGTACAAGAAAAAAAAACAATGACAACACATACCAATCGTGAAATAGCCTTGGAGTCCCATTGATGTCGATTTCTTGTTTGAGAAATGACCTCCTTTTTGACTTTGTCAAAGATGTGATCGTAGCCACGCGAGTTCTCCGCTTCCTTTGCAGCGCGTTCCAATTCGTCGTAGAGCACTTCCCAGCCCACTTGAACACAAAGTTGGGGCAACTCATGCTGCGACCAGTCACGAAGCACCACATCCACAAATGTTTGGTAGGAACTAGTTGAAGCAAACAGCGAAAGTAGCATAGCTTGTTCCTAGCTTTCGTCATTTTCAATTTCAGTTATGTCTACGTGTTTCTAGAGTCAACGGGTTGTTAAACCTCCATAAAGGCCAGTAGGCGCTTATTCAAGTGGGCGGACTTTCGGAAAACCCCAGTAATTAGGATCAACTCTCACACATTTTCCCATTCGTTAGTCTAATCGATAGGCAGGAAGTAGTAAAAATCCGATTCTGGAGGTGAAAAGGGGTGCAACGAGAAGGAAAGTGGAATTGGGAGACTGCCCCTCAAAGAGTCTGACTTTTTTGTCTTCGTAAGAACGTGAGAAGAATTAGAGTATGCACAGGCGTAAAAGGCAGAGAAAACTTCAAGGAAAAGACGTCTCTAGGATGTCAATTCAAACACCGAGACAGAAGTTACAACAGAAGGAAGGAAAGCGCTATAAGGCTTTGATGACTTTGAAAATCACCAAGTTGGAGCCGAACTTTCAAGACAAGACAGTAGACGTCGGTTTTATAGACCACGTGAAAATTGCAATTATCGTTGGAGTTTAAAAACAAACATTATTATTATTCGCGTTTACAAAAGCAAATGAACGTACCACATTAAAATGCTCAATGAGACTTAGTACGTATTTCCAAATAGAGCTTTAAAAAGTGAGAATTCGACCAATCAAAAGTTTTTTCCCACCAAAAAACTACCTAAATCATAATCACAAAAGAAAATGTGAGGAAAAAATTGCGGATTTAAGGGGGGGGGGGGGAGGGAATGGAAGAAGTCATCAATGATAACACGGCTTGGCAAAATAAATAAATTAATTAATTAAATATAAAACTCAGAGAAACGCCTCATTATAAAGAGAGAGAGGAAATACATATTAGCTAATTAGAAAGAATCTTTTTGGACACCAGGAAGTAAGCAAAATTGCAAAAAAAAAAAGCCTCAAGCATACGTTGACATTATTTAATTAGACGACCAGTGTTCCAGCAACGAGATAGTACGAAGCGCATTGGGAGGGGGTTCGAACTCAAATCACTTACCCAAGATTACTCTTCAATTGGGCCGGTTCAAGGATATTGTCAAACACGTAGCCCTGAAGTTTTTGCCACAGACGCTCCTTAATCTTTTTCTCCCACGTCACTGAGGGAATCGTACTCAGACTAACAAGATTATCCAGAATTTCGTTGCGTCCCTTATCAAACAACTCCTCTCGGTCCATTTCACGAACATGGGGAAAGGTGTTCTTCCATTCCGTCTCCAGGTTATAACGGATGGCTTGGTGAAAGAGAGCGCAGAAGGGTTAGAATTAACAAAAAAAAAGAGAAGAATTTAAGATGAAATGTCGAGTGGTTAGAACTATTCACCTCTGTAAGTGTCCGCCTCCTGTTCCACAGAGTCTTTGACCATCTTCCAAAACCGCTCAGATACGGCTTTGCTCATGTTCTCAGTAGTCATTTGGGCTAATTTGAGAGCTCCCTCTCGAAAAAGACGGGATTTACGGAAGAATTCCGCCTCATATTCCTTTATTGCTTCAATACTCTCGTCTTTCGAGCCTTTTCCGGTCACCACGGCAAAGTAACCCAGAGCCTTCATGGGAAACAGACGACCCTCAAGAATTTCTCGAATCTGTTTAGGAGAAAACGTTGTCACTTAGATATGCATGGGCATATTGTCAGACATTGTAGCAACTAGATTAAGCTCAAAGTAAGAAATGTGAATTCGAGTGCACAAATGCTGAAGCACGATTTTAAGCATTTGACTTGTAGTCTCTGGGAAAAGGATATTCAGAACTTCAAAAATTGGGATCCTCATTCACTATTTCCATTTGAGAAATAATTGGCTCAACTGTCCTTGATGAGAAATGGGGACTAAAATCAGTGAAAATTTTTTTAAACACCATATCGTACAGTTCAGGGGTGCGCGATAGACTTATCTCCACGTGGTGTACTCTGGCCAACGTATACTCATACATACTTACAGTTGACTTCCAACAAACATGACCCGACTGTATGTCATATACACACCCCCCCCCCCCCCCCCACACTTCACAGTACTCGCCTTACCTTTTTCTCTACCTTGCCTGCTCTTCTGTTCCCCTTCTCAAGATTTTGTGACTTTGAAGTTCCTCCCCCCTCCCCCTTTCTGAATCCCGGAGTTAACTAAAGGGCTAATGATTACTATCATTTATTTATTTATATCAAATGGCAGGTTCTATGATATATATCATTAGCCCTTTAGTTGACTTCAGGCTTCACAGAGGGGAGGAGGAACATCAAAGCGAAAAAAGTCGAGAGGTTGGGAGGAGGGAGGGACAGAAGAGTGTTTCAAAGATGTAAAAGAAACAGACACAAAGGTAGAAAAAAGGTGAGGTGATTACTGTGGAAGTAGTCGAATATGACATAGAGTGGGGGGTGATGGTAGTTTGAAGACAGAAGTCAACTGTCGGTTAATAGACTATTTTGCCATATGAGTATACGTTGCCCAGAGTGCACCACGTGGAGGTAAGTCTATCACACACCCCTTGATAACTACCATAAAACCTACCCTTTGATATAAATAAACATCGAACATTTAAAATGTCTCATCTTTTTTTTTATAAATTATAGCTTAGTATTTGTTCTCATTCAATCCTTAAGGAAAGTTGTCAAGCGCCTTGAAACGATAAATTTCCTAGCAATGACGTATAAGACCCCTCACCCCCCTCTCTCTCTTTTATTTTTAAAGGGAGCCGAAAATGGAGGAAAATATGTCGACATCTGAAACAAAATCAAAGAAAAAATGATCTATAGAGGCCACATTTCGTAGTGATTTCAAAATGAAATCGCGCGCTCAAGTGGAATTTCAGATAGATTTTAATTTTTAACCATTATTAATAATTTTTATGAAAAGACTTACCCTGTTAGGGTTATAGAGATTAGCTTCCGCAAGATCAACCTTGGTTAGAACAAATATCGTTCTCTTTCCTTGGGGATCAACCGATGTCACAAGGTCAGTTACATTGCTTCGCTCTGCATCAATACTTCCATCTAGGGTAATATTGGCATGAAAAAGTTTGGAGTTATGAAGAAGACTTGGTGCATCAAAGAGTGATGACTGTTATATGAGGAGATGACTTACCTTGAATGCATAGAATAATAGCATTAGGATTATCCATGTACTGTTTGGCCAACTTGCGAATACTTTCCCGTGTTCCACGTTCCATTCCCGTAGTTTGTGTGGAAATTATTCCAGGCAAGTCGACAAGAACCATACGTTGAAGGCCTGGGCCCTTGACACTTAGGGATATCACTTCGGTGCTAATGGTCTTTCCATCGGAAACGAGACTTTTCATTCGATGCTGAAAGGAGACGAAGTATGAAATGATTCAATTTTTGAACTCTTTTTTTCGCCAAACTATAACGAATCAAGAGTAAAAACTTGCTCAAGTAGTACTGCAGAATAGGCTAGATGTTAACTCAAGCCATGAAGACAAATGAAAGAGTATTTTCCCAGATAATAATGCTTAAGTAGCCATTTTCCAATTGATAAAATAACCAAACTTCTTATAATAAGTATTGTACCACTTCAACAGCAAAAAAACTAAAACTGGATGACGATGACCTGCCATTTCATTTCAATTATTTTCCTCAAAAAAATAAAAGCCGAGAAAGCAGGATGGTCTTCCATGATATTAACTACGTTGTATGATCTGGATATAAATGAACTGAGCTCGAAAAAAATGACGAGTAATCATACACCGTCAAGAGGTAATGTCAATCGATATGAATTGTTATAGCCTTGACTCCTTGCTTACCAACAAGTCAATCACTCGATGAACTTCGAGCAAAAATGGAACACTCTTTAGCATGCGTGTTAACTCATTCAATAATCACACATACATATATCACTTTATGAATTATGATAATAGCACATACTGAATTTCAACCAAGTTTTCATTTGCTTAAAGTCATAGTACAACACAAGGGTCGTCAAATTAACACTAATGAGACAGGTCCTTACCTCTATTTCATTCCTCAGACTCGCAAGTTCCGCCTCATTAGTCAAGTCATACTCCTTTGGACTATCTCGGAACGAAGCCACATGATAGGGGCCTTCAGAAAGAGTGACCTTGACCGGTGACCTTGTCATCATTTCACCAGAACCCCTGGGGAATATTCGAGCCTGGGCAATCATTTCCAACACGGACGTCTTGCCCGAACTCTGATCTCCAACTACCACCACTCTTGGCAAATGATCCTAAATGGAACAATAAGAGAGGAAACTATTCTTTCACCAATATTCAACTCAACAGCAATATAACTACACTAACCTGCACATTGTAATCTGTGTCTAGTTGAGAAAGTTCATCAAGAACTTCAGAGTACATATCAATTAGGGTTTTCTAAAAAAACTCATAATTGACAAGAACCAAACCTTAATTCGATCTGGTTGAGAAGTCTTCTGGTATTTGAGAATGAGTTGGTTCCTGAGGTTTTTATTTTCAGTTTTTAGATCGTTAAGAGCTTTTTGGTATTGAAGCTAGAAAAAAAATTTCAATCGCACTTCTCGAAAATCCTACCTTGATCTTAATTAATTCACTCCTTAGATCCTCAATAGTCTGATCTTTCTCTTTACGCAACTGAAAAGTTTACAAATAAAATTCACGCGCACATAAAATACTACCTTTTCAAGTTCCTCCGATGTTATTTTATGTTCTACATATAGAAGAGAGAGAGAAGGGTGAGATCAGGGTGATATAATTACCATCAGGGGCATCGAACTTAATATCAGTCGAGGGCCCTTCTTGCTGGGTTTGTTCAGCTTGGACAGGCTTACAAAATTTCTTAGAGGAGTAACTCCAGGTACCTACCGGAGTTTCCCGTGGAATTCCTACTAAGGCAGTCTTTAAGACATCCATTAGTGACTGAACATCCGATTCTTTTGGAAGATAATTTTTTAAATACCCAAAATTTGGGAGGCCATTTTTCCAGTCTTCATATTTCTAATAACCTTTTATTAGCGGTGTATAGGAATTGGTACCTGGTTAACGGTATAAGCTCCTCCTACACCAGCACCAAAAATGAGATATCTGAGTCGTAAAAATCGAGCGAGAGCTTTTGCGGCAAGACCGGCTGCATGGCGAGTTTGGAAAAGTCTGGGGTCAAGTCTTTTTCCCGACAATCTTGCTCGAGCGAGCATTACAAAGTTAAGTTAAGCTGGGATTTATTCCAAAAGGCTAATTTAAGTCAAGTAATGAACCAATAACATAATCCAAAGTCTGTACTTAGTGTTTGATGTCGATTCCGAAAATCTAAAGGGAAGTTATTTCTTGTATTCAGGTTTTATCATTATTTTATTTTATGGATAGATTATTTCTATAATTTTTTATCGGAGCATTACGTCTTTGTGACACACAAGTTGATTTTTTGTCGTTAAAAGATAATATATAAATTTATTCAATCCATATTCAGTTCATTTGAATAAATCCATGAAACTTTTAAAAAGGGAATAAAGTCTGGGAAACTCAAACTTAACTTTTTATCTGTTTACACTGACGTACGCGGTTGATTTCGAATTAGAAATTTTACTTATGCGGAATAAAGTAAGTTCAGCTGTACTAGTTTGATCCAGATTCACAATTATATCTTTATAAGCCTACTGATTTGTAGATAAAAAGGAGTAACAGGTTTAACTAATCGCGATATCTATCGAAGGTGCATGACAATGGTTCTTATGAGGCAGATTGAATGTGTTCCAACTTTTGTCAGAAATAATTTATTACAGGATAAAGAATGAGAAGAGGAGTTACGACGTGAGTGAATTCTTTATTGGATAACAGTAGCCCTGAGAAAGAGTATAGTGTATGGTGACTTAGGCATGGGGAAGCGGAGGGGTAAAGAAACAAAGTTAACTTTTTATGCCTTGAGGTACTGTGATGCCAAGTAGAGATAAAAAATCTCAATTAATCGAATCAAGTTACCAATTTCAGGTTTTAAGTTTGGCGCCAACAAAGCTCAAATTGATTAGGATTGAAGGATAAGTTGAAGACTTCGGATGCTTAAAGGGAAAGTGAAGAACCTATCTGACTCACAAGACAGGTCTACTGAAAATAAGCACAGTTGAAAAATGTTTAAAACTTTATCAAAATAATCGGGTAAAGTTGAATTAAATCAATGCGTTACGCTGTTCCACCACAAATAGCCATCAAAATATATACCCGCGATTATGTATTATTCTAATTATCGACCAAGTAAAATTAATCTCTCTTTGAAACGTTTAATCCCCATATGATAATATGATAGGGTAATATTTTTATGCAGAAGGAAATAAAGTTATGTAAACGCATAAAACGAAAAATGATAAAACTATACAATTACAACAGCGTGATCCGGGAAGAATTTGATAAAATATATATATTGAGAAAGAAATTAAGGTAGCTTTTAAGGATGAATTTATTAGGTTGAAAATAGAAGTGCTTAATTAATAAAATTGGGTCGAAATCAGTCCATATAAATAAAATTGAAATATTGAGACCTAAACAAGTTCAGTATTCGAAGACTTATGTACTTCATATTCTAAAATAAAACCTAATTGAATTTCATGTATTTTCAAGTATTTATGTATCATTAAGAACAAGTACCTGAGTTTAATAAATGGTTTTTATTTAAGTTGTCATAGAGTAACTTAAAAAGACCAATCGAACTAGGCAAAGTTTACTTAATGTTGAAACTTAAGATTCCTGAAGTTATTGAATTATTCTATGAAAACCACTATCCAATTTAGATGAACATATTATGAAAATGAACAGTACATATAAGGGGGGGGGGCGGAGGTGAGGATTGCAACTATTGTAATTAATAAACGATTTAAATTTAGTCTTATTGACTAAATTTATCTGAAAAATTTGGTAAAGCGGCTGAATGCAGACGTTATAGTATTTCGGAAATAAAATTTATTAAAATCTGTAAAATCTGCGCTTATTTGAATATTAGATATATACATACTCTTAGAAATTTTGGGTGTTTTAAGCCTCACAGTGTTTTTCTCGTGGTTGGTGATAGGTGTATGTGACTTTTAATTTTTGTTCTGATTGGCGCCCCACTCGAGTTTATCAAAATGAGTCCCGACTAGTAAGATTCTTAAACAATATTTTTTTTGCGGAGACTTTGAATACCTGAAAATAATTTTATTTATATTATAGCGACTATCTTTTCAAGCTTCTTCTTATTGGTGATTCCGGGGTGGGAAAATCTTGCCTTTTGCTTCGATTCTCGGTAAGGTTATGACGTCATCTAATATCTTCTTCTAGGATGATACCTTTTCGGATACGTATATCAGTACTATTGGTGTGGATTTTGTAAGTACTGCCTTTGCGATAATTTTTGTAGAAAATAAGAACACTGGAGCTCGATGGAAAAATTATTAAGTTGCAAATTTGGGATACTGCTGGCCAGGAACGTTTCAGAACCATTACTTCTTCATACTATCGTGGAGCGCAAGGAATCATAATTGTTTACGATGTTACCGATATGGTAAGTGAATTTCTGGGGACATCAATAGCTTTGTTGTTCACTTAAAAAATTCGATGTTTTTCATTTTTAGGATTCTTTTACTCATCTTAAAAACTGGAAATCAGAAATTGATCTTTATGCGAATACAAATGTTCTCCGACTCTTAGTTGGAAATAAGTGTGATTTGTCTTCTGCTCGAGCTGTGTCTTTCGAAGATGGTCAGGTACGTTTTTCCTACTCTGTTCTCCTTTTTTACCTTTTTAAGCCCACTTGTTTACGTTTCGCTTTGATTTCTCTACTCTGTTTTTGTCCTCATGTACGTTTCCCTAACCTTGTTTTCGTCCCTTAATAGAACTACGCTGATAGCTTGAACATTCCTTTCCTGGAAACCAGTGCAAAAAGTGCTGTAAATGTCCATCAAGCTTTTGTCAAAATGGCAACGCAAATTAAGGAAAGTACCCTAAATGTACCTGGTGCTCCAGCTCAAACCTTGAAAATCGGTGCTACGACCCCTGTCAAGAAGGAAGGCGGCTGTTGCTAAGGCTATTCCTCCCCCATTCCCCTTCGAAATTCTTTTCTTCACATTGCTCTCTTTTAATCAGTTATCCACATATAAACACTGTCGCCTCATTCCACTTTACGTGTTTCTTATTCGAGTGTGTTCCTGCCTTTTCCACCAATCCCTCCACTTCTAAATTTGTCAGCAACAACAACAACGTGTACAGAAACATATTTACACACAACACACATCTTCTTACCTTGTCCATCTGCTCTCGCTTTCTCTATTCCACGAACGGTAATTTTCACCTGTGAGCTATCTGTCGTTTTTTTTGTCTCTCCCCATACAAAATGCTGAGTTTCACTTCCCTCTTCTAACCCAAAATCTCGTTTCATTTTTCACCTACCTACCTGTTACTTTTGTCTGAATAAAATTTCATCCCAGTCAATTGTGGCCGTTTTTTCTGTGAATCTGTTTTTAGCTTGCTCCTCCCCCCCCCCCATCTCTATACATTATTTTCCTCCTTTATCCTCTCTTGGATAAATAATTTCAACATATTTGGCTTTAAGCCCTTCCTGCTTTTACTACGGATTTAGAGTGCTTGTATCACACAAGGTAGTGCTATGAATTAATCGATTTTACGCTTGTGCACATATGTGTGGTTGTTTTGCCTGGTACCTATGCGGGAGAGAGAGAGAATTTTATCTGTTAATCGTAGTCAAATACTCAGTTTTACAATAGACTAAAACAAGGACCATGGTGTCGACAAATCGTGTCGTTGGTATCCTTCTTTGAGTTCGTAATTATTCCTCTGTGTAGAAGTTAGGGTAAAGATGAGGGGTTTGGGATAAGATCATAGAAGGAAAGTTTTTTTGTCAAATTGTGCTTATATTCGTATTTTCACCAATCTGGTAATCGCATTTTTTTTTGTATTTTCATCAGGTATCTTCTCGAGAAATTGAGTTGGGGGATGTCAATCAGTAGGCGAATTCTTCGTCTCTTTGGTAACTCAAGGTCTTATGCCACTTGTCTGCTCAGTAATTTGAATAAATCTCCCGTTCCGCGTGCTCGTTGGTTCTCTTCCAATAAGGATCCCTCCAATGAACCGAAGCAGTTTTATCGTCGACCTCTTCCTGCCTCATGTATCGCTTTTGCCTCTTCGGAAGGAAGGCAGATATTTAAAGAGGCATTGGAAATGGGCTTCCTAGAGTCATTCTACGATCTTGTACCGCAATTTCGAACACAGGTGCGTTTAGCTTTGTCATTATTGGTGTCTATTAACGCGCGTGCCTTCATACGACCGTTTGAGCCATACATAGTTTCGGTGGTATCTTATTCAGATGTCTTTGACATGCCTTTTCTACACACTTTTGGCATATACACCTGATAAATTATGGTAGTAATGAGGAGTGTCATAAGACGCGCGCTAGCAATTTTTCTAAGACGAGGCTCCGAAAAAAACAAATCCCTTTTGCTAACACTTTTCCCTAATTAAGCTTTTGAAACAAAAGCACTTTAAATTCACACGAATGCTTGGTAAGTAAAACTATCACATTTGTTTTGAGAGTAAATGAGAGTGAGTGAGGGTAGGTTTTTTGGTGCGCAGTCTTGTCCTCTCAGTTAAATTATCCTCATAAGGTGAAGTGATCAGTCTTAACAGGTTGCTCAGTCTCTCTATTTCTTTTTAAAACACCAACTATTGGCTCTTTTTTAATTACTTTAAACTTTCATTTCACCAATAGATCAGCTTGCTTCTAATGCGCGAGTGCAATAAATTGATAATCGATAATTACTCAGCCAAGGCGAAGGAAGATAAGCGAATTTAGCCAAGGTAGTGTGGAATTCAATGCAAGCATTCCATGTAAAGGATTAGCACAAATGGCGCACAGCCGTGGCGCCAACGTGCACGCCTGCCAAGTTAAAGTCAACGGGGGGGGGGTGTAGGATACGACTCATTTATAAGTAGGGCATCAGACTATTGTCACTGAGCGAGTCAAATGACGTGAATAACTGCATTAGTGGACTTTGGAAATTAATAGCATATGACAGTGGAGTGATGAAGCGAGTGGAGATCATTTATACACTACATTTCTTATCTTGAAAAGCTGAGTTGGACTGAAGGTAGTTCTGTTGCCAGAGCCATTGTAAGGCTAATCTCGTTTCGTATGCATATTTGTGAGGAATATCGGAATTGGTTCCATTTCTTTTTTTGGCTACTACATTGTTAGGTGTTGCGTTTATGCCAGGCCTGCAAGGGGTTTGTGCGATAGACTTACCTCCACGTGGTACAGCCTGGGCAACGTAAACTCATACGGCAAAAAAGTCTATAAACCGGCAGTTGACTTCTGACTTCGAACTACCATCACCCCACTGTATGTCAAATTCGACTACTTTCACAGTGCTCACCTCACCTTTTTCTACCTTCGTCTTTGAAACACTCTTCTGCCCTCCCCCCCCCCCCTATCGACTTTTTTCACTTTGATGTTCCTTCCCTCTATGAAGCCTGAAGTCAACTAAAGGACTAATGATAACTGTCAAAACGCCTGCCATTTGATATAAATAAATATCAATGAAGAGGCGTTGTATCCATATGATTGCTAGACTCGGCTGAAAAGGAGTTGAAATAGCTAATTTCACAAGTTATTAGACTGATAGGTCGCCTGAATTACATTTATCGTTTGATTTTACCTTGTATTTTAACAGCAATTGGCTACTACGTTTCAGGGATGACTGACCGTATTTACAATGTAAAGTACCCTTGCACCCATATCTCACACTCACTCTTGACTAAGTGATTCGTATATAAACTTGCTTTGGTATTTCCAATCCCATCTGCTTGCACGCAGTCACGTGTTTGTTGTGCATTTGTTTCCCTCGCAAATACCCCTCTCTCCCTCCCTCTCTCTCTCCGTACTCTCTGGCACTCTTTCTAGTCCTCAACGTGGTTTATTCAGCGTTTTTTTCAATTGTTGATTGTGTCGCGGCATCTCTGATCGGATTTTGGCTCATTAGTTCCTTCACTTTGGTGACTAGGTGAACATTTAACCCTCTGCGCAACAATTGGCGCACCATTCTGGTGGTGACCGCAAATCAAAGTATTTCAAAGTATTGCTTCAAGTGACGAATTGCTAGTGCTTCTCCTCTTCTTGGAATGTAGCTTTGTTTGCACTTAAAAATTGAAAAAAATCACGTTTCACGGTTTGCATAATACACGACTTAGAGTTAAATTTAGCTTCCACTTGTGTCAGGATCCACTGTATCATATTTCATTTTTATCTTCAATTTTTTGTGCGATTTACTGTT
>UZAE01012472.1:25447-40106 GCA_900617975.1 Rodentolepis nana | reverse complement strand
AAGGCCTTCATTGTGCGGATAGACATCGATCGGTCTATGCCTTGCAAAATTGTAGTCTCCTTCTCAGCAAGTTTGTCAGCAAGCACATTGCCTTTAATTTCACAGTGACCGTGAATCGCATTAATAGTTAGGCCGAATTAGTAGAAATCTTGATCAGATATTATGAAATAAAATTGTGCCAAGTTGGAGATTCAGAAATGACTAGCAATTAATATATGTTCATAAGTCTTAATGACATTGGCAATATATAGGTAAGTGTATTCAACAAAATTAAATTGTGGGGTGTGTGATAGATTTACCTCCACGTGGTGCACCCTGGGCAAAGTATACTCATACGGCAAAAAAGTCTATAAACCGACAGTTGACTTCTGTCTTCAAACCACCATGACCCACTGTATGTCATATTTAACCACTTCCACAGTACTCGTTTTACCTTTATCTCTAACTTTGTGTCTGTCTGTCTCTTTCTCATCTGGGAATCATACTTTTGTTCTCCCTCTCGAATTTTAAACACTTTGAGGTTTCTCCCATCTGTGAAGCCCTAAGTCACCAAATGAGCTAATGATGACTAACAAATCACCTGCCATTTGAAATGAATAAAAAATAGATATAAACTGATATAAGCATTCTTTGGACTGTTAATTTTTGTACAAACTACGCCAATAATTCAAATTATTATTGATATCTGACGTACAAACAAAATCCAATAGAAGTACTGTTTTGGTTTTAAATATAACTATTCGAAATCTCAAATACCATGCTTTGCAAACATAAAAGACGCGGAATATATATCTTCATATAGATTAATTCCCAAATAAACATTCACACTTCAAAACCATTATTAAGCCTTATCAGTCAATATAATCTTCCAATAAATGCATAATTGTTCAAACGCTTAGACTCGACTAATGAGAGCTTAATGAGCCTAAAATATCTCTGGACAATCAATCTTTTAATCAATTTCAAAATTGAATTCTATGTAAAAATGTTAAAGAACGATATTTTGCCAAACATATTTGTTCTACTATCCCTAGTCATGTGTAATGCAGATAGCAGCAAACAATATGAAAATTAAATTTGTAATATTTGAAATGCACATAAATATAGAATAGATCCATTTATTATAAAATATTGAATAATAGTGGGCAAAATAAATAAACAAATTTGTAATATTTCATTTAAAAAGTCAACTATTCTTGTAGTTTGTTGCAATTAACATTATTAATCGACCTAGAATAAATTTTGCAGCGCATTTCTTGAAATTATCTGATATGAGTTTATTCACATCTTGTTATAGTCGAATTTTCAATAACAGAATATAGTTTAATTGAAATGGATTTCGAAACGGCCACTCTTCGGAGTTTTCATGAACTAGACAATTTGTACGTAAACTTATTGTCCGATGTTAAGGTAATAAAAATTTTAAGTGATCATATTATTAGAGCGGTGGACCAATATGGGATGATGTCATCAATAAAGGATCGAAATTATTCGCAGCACTTAGGTACATTTTAGTTTGGTTTTGATGATCCTTATAGAGCTACTGTCCATGCGTCGAACGCCTTTTTTGATGCCATCCAGAGACTTGCTGATTTAGCTTCAAAAACACCCGGGGGTAGTAAGGAGATGGGTGCTCATTTTACACGACTTTGCATGCGACAGAAACGTCTTGGATCACAAGTTAAAACGATGGGAAAGTAAGTTTGTCTTCTTTAGTTAGTAATATTTTTAGTCAATTGATTACATGCATGGTCAATCCAATGACGAGCCATGTGGATGAATGGAAAAAAACCATTGCCCAAATTGAAAAGGAGCATAACCGGGAGACCAAGCGCGCACGGGGGGAATTAAAGCGTGCTCTTGCTGAAACAAATCGTTTAAGGCGGAAACTATCTAAACATGGAAATGGTGGAACTTTACATTGCCGTCAACACAGTGGAAGCAGTTCAATTGGTCAGGGGGTTGGGTTGGGAGAACCGCCAAAGTCTAATCATATGTCGTCTTCCACCACCGGAGTGGGTAATAGTTCTCTGGCAGTCAAGGCACAATCAGCAATGCACGTTTTGGATGAAAAAGTTCGAAACATTGAAGATATAGAGCGGGCTTTTATTAAGCGGTTAATGATTGAAGAGCGTGGACGCTATTGCTTCTTTTTCAATTGCCTAAGCCCCGTTTTGGTAAGCGTTCGTACTCTTGTCTAGTGTTCTGTTTCTTCGTGAAGTTGTCGCCATCCTTTTATGCTGTTTTACATTACGAATGCTGAAAGTTAATACTGTTTTATGAAATCTGCCACTGAATATTATGCGTTGAATCGATTTATTTAAAAATGACTCATAAAGCTCGTGTCTCTGAATGAAAGAAATGGTATTTAGAATATTAGACACACAGTGAAGCAGGCTCTCAAAGGTTAATTATCCCCGGTTTAATACACTCTTCTAGGGGGCGTGAAAAAAATGTACCTGCTACAGCGGATGCTTTTTGGAAGCGCGCAAGTTGGCGCTTTCCCGTCGCAGGCTTGGCATCTCATCTCATCACCTTTATCTTATTATTATCAAAGCTCCTCATGTGTTTGTGGTCTTCAAGTGCGTCGAAGACTCTCTCTCTTATTTGAGTCTTTTAATAATGACTACTTGTGAGAAACATTTGATTGATGGTTTTGGCATTCGCGAGCATTTCAATTCTGACTTTTATTTCTTTTTACAACGTTGGATATTTCTATCTGCCTTTTTTTGTTGGAAAAAATAGCAATTTTTGAAAGATAGAAGGAAAGGTATGACATTGTAGATCATCTGAATAAGCTGCCCTGTTAAAATCATCTCATATTGTTTTTTTTTCAATACCGGATTTAACCATTGCCGTTATTTTAGGTAGGGCGTATTTAATGCAACCAATGATATTTTATTTTTCATTTGTCTAGATTAATTTATTTACTTATGTCAAGTGGCAGGCGTTTTGATAGCTATCAATAGTAATTTAATTGACTTCAGGCTTCACAGAGGGGAAGGAACATCGATGAAAAAATTCGAGATTGGGGGGGGGCGATAGAAGATTGATTCAAAGATGCAGAGACAGACACAAAGGCAGAGAAAAAGTAAGATGAGTATAGTAAGTGGTGGAATATGACCTATAGTGGGGTGATGGTAGTTTGAAGTGAGNCTGTGAAGCCCCCGAAGTCAGCTAAAGGTCTAATGATAACTATCATAAAGCCTGCCATTTGGTATCACTTAATATTCGTTCGCCATAAAAATTTGAAGTGGCGCCTTGACACGTTAGAGTTAGACCAGAAAGTGCCGAGGTCACCAATTTGGACGTTATCAAATGCGTGGACTGAATAAACCAAACCATGTCCTAAGCAAATTTGAAAGATCTTGTATATATATATATATCTCTCTCTCCCTGGCTTTGACAACGCTCTAACAGGACTTAGTA
Source organism: Rodentolepis nana (assembly GCA_900617975.1). Classification (NCBI taxonomy): domain Eukaryota; kingdom Metazoa; phylum Platyhelminthes; class Cestoda; order Cyclophyllidea; family Hymenolepididae; genus Rodentolepis; species Rodentolepis nana. The sequence goes on along the minus strand of UZAE01012472.1, from coordinate 36,677 downwards.
CACTTGAAATTCAAAAGCGCCTCGCCATGCCACTAGTAAATAAATAACTTCCACTCAACTGTAGGCCTCCACTACCTCCACCTTTTTTCTCATGTCAGTCAACGCTTTGCAGGCACTTTTGTTTTAGTCTGCTAATCTTTCTATTTAACGACCGTATTATTTATTTATTTATATCAAATGGCAGGCGTCTTGACGGTTATCATTAGCCCTTTAGTTGACTTCAGGCTACACAGAGGGGAAGGAACATCAAATTGAAAAAAAGTCGAGAGGGGGGGGGAACAGAAGAGAGATTTACAGATGTAAAAGAGACAGGCAGACAAAGGCAGAGAAAATGTAAGATGATCACTGTGGAAGTGGTGGAATATGTCAGTCAACGCTTTGGGGGCACTTTTGTTTTAGTCTGCTAATCTTTCTATTTAATGACCTTATTATTGTTTTATCATGCCACCACCTGTCTATCAAAAGTGGGGCAAATAAGCCACCCTCACTAAACAAGCTCACCAAGACGCACTCAGTCGTGGGAGGATGGTGGAGGGGTGGGTGGGTGGATGGGTCAGACTGGGACTGCTGCATTGGATGTGTGGGATTTAATCCATCCTACTCTTGACGTTTAACGTCCTAGTATAATACCATCAGAGAACACCAGACTTTGATCACAACAAATAACTTAACACTTCAACCACATCTTGCAAGAAATCGATCAATCGAGAGACTTTCATCCACCAGTTTTATATCCCTTTTCGTGAATCTTTCAACGATTAAAAGCGATCGGTGTCTTAGTTTTATTGTGAACGTGACGATTGCCCTAAATTTGGGTGGGGGGGGGGTTAATGTGCGCCTTAATTCGTTGGTCATAAATGATCCAGTTATAATTACATTAGATCGCAATTGTTTTCTAATTACATTAAATTTCTTCTCTAATGCTTGCAGCGGGGAAGTAACACGATAGAGTAGTTGTTTGAAACCACTTAATTAAAACAAATCAGCTATTCAACTGTGGAGATAATGAATGTAAGTTAGTGATACTGGGCTAAGAAAGTAAAATTTCACAATAACGGAAATTAGGAACTTGTAAAATTATATGAAACTCTGAGCTAGACCATACTATTTCTCTTAGAAGTCCAACTGGCTGTAGACAGGTTCAACAAGCCACTAAGAAGGTCCACCTGGCGTTGTGAAAGTTATCATTAGCCCTTTAGTTGACTTCGGGCTTCACAGAGAGGAGGAGGAGGAACATCAAAGTGAAACAAGTAGAGAGGGAGAGGGGGAACAGAAGAGAGTTTCAAAGATGTAAAAGAGACAGACACAAAAGTGGAAAAAGGTGAGGTGAGTACTGTGAAAATATTCGAATATGGCATAGAGTGAGGTGATGGTAGTTTGAAGTCAGAAGTCAACTGTCAGTTAATAGACTTTTTTGCCGTATGAGTATACGTTGCTCAGGGTGCCCCACATGGAGGTAAGTCTATCACACACCCCAGTCCACCTGAAATAAGTTGTCTCAAGTAGAGACAAAACACGAGCTATCGTGTGGAGAGAGAGTTAACATCAGAAAATGCCTAATTGCTGAGTCGAATTAACGACAATTGATCACCTTCGTTGGGTGGGTGGCCACTGCAATCATCAAGGCGCATTAGCTCGATGCGCAATCGGTTGCACGTGCGCACCTTCCAGATTTCTCGATATAACGTCATGTTGTCGATACCGAATAGCAATGGAAAATATAGCAAATAAATAAATGCCTCATGATTATGAGGGGAGATGTACTTATTACTAGTAAGTAACAAGCTATTCATTAAGGACTACACACATTGTAGACATTAATTAGCTCAAATTTTCCCACTGAAATTTCCAAATATTAAGTAAACAGTGGAAAGAACGATAAGGCCAAATTTCAACTGAATTTACTATCCAATTTACACCCTTATCTCTCCTTTTCGGACAATCTTGAAACTTCCAGCACCTAGATGTGTCACCAGTATCTTGACCTGTAAAGTTGTTGGCAAGCTTGGGACGCAGATTATAAAATTGAATTCACAGCCCAACAGTAATTAGTTGTACAATAAATTGAATGAATAATATAGTCTAAACTCAAGCAAAAAAGCAAATTTAAATGAGAAATATTCTCTTTTTGGATTTATAAGTATTTATCTGTGTGAAAACACAATACTTACTTTCTTTGTTGTATCTGTAAAAAGGACATACTTTCAACATAAATCTCACAGTTCCTTTGACTTGCTTTATGCAGAATTAGTAACATTATTTATTTATTTATTTATTTCAAATGGCAGGCTTTATGATATTTATCATTAGCCCTTAAACTTTGACTTCAGCTTCCCCCAAGGGAGGGGGTGAACATTTATACCAGTAAATTAATAGCAGTTCATTAGCTGTCTTCTTGCTTCCCAGTATCTCTGGCTTTCCATCGTTGTCTTTAGGGCTGGACACCGAATCAGGTGGGTCTTCTCCATTTCCTCATGTAGGTTACATAGAGGGCATGTGGGTTGAGTGTATACTCTCAATCTGTGAAGGTGTTTTGCCAAGCAATCGTGTCCGGTACATAGTCTGAACTCAGCAACGGCTTCGATTCTTGGCCAGTCGGGTATGTCGANAGTGGCAGGCGTTTTGATAGCTATCAATAGTAATTTAATTGACTTCAGGCTTCACAGAGGGGAAGGAACATCAAGATGAAAAAAAGTCGAGAGGGTGGGGGGAGGGGGAACAGAAGAGTGTTTCAAAGATGTAAAAGAGACAGACACAAAGGTAGAAAAAAGGTGAGGTGAGTACTGCGAAATAGTCGAATACGACATACAGTGGAGTGATGGTAGTTTGAAGTGAGAAGTCAACTGCCTGTTAATAGACTCTTTTGCTGTATTAGTATACGTTGCCTAGGTTGCACCACGTGGAGGTAAGTCTATCGCACACCCATGTCTAGATTAATTAGTAGTGTTATAGATCATTTGAATTATATACAATTTAATAAATAACCTCTTTAATTGGCTTCTGTCACCTAATCAGTGGAAAACTTTATTCGGTTTAAAATACTCTACAATTTCTTTGAAGAAACTTTTCTTTGTTCCAAATCTGTCGTTTATATTTTTCTTTTTAATCTATCCTAATGTGAAGTCCCATAATAAACCACCGTTTTTAAATATTATGTGCGTAAGAAATTGTTAATTTTCAATGCATTTCATAACTATTTTGCCCAATTTTAGGCTTATAAGTTACTGTAATTTGCAGTTGATATATTAGGACATTGACAAAATTTTTCACGTCTCGCAATTTTTTGTTCAAATATTAATTACATTTTGGTGTAATTTCTTACATGATTTATAAGTAGGTTTTATTTTGGATTAGTGTCTTCCATAGTTTGTTTCATTCTGCCATCCACTTCATCTGCCGATAATTACAGGGCTCTTCATCAAACCACTCCACGCATTTGTGGCTTAATAAGACTTTTAACCGTGAAAGCGGAAAATAACGCTTCACTTTTGATTCACTGGTTAACGAGAACCAACCAGAATGCGTTTTTTTAACACGAATATGACACAAATTGGGGTTGTTTAGTGATTGTGATCTCGGCAGGAAATCCAGTTTATAGGGCGCTAGGATTCAATGCATTTTTGCACATGAATGCTCATAAATTAACAGAAAAAAATTGATAATTTGTGCGACACTTTTAATGAAATAACAATTCGTTCGTTCATTTTTAAATCCCTTATTCACTATATGATTCGTACAAACAGAAGCATTAATATGGTGGATGTAGACGAATATGATCCCCGGAAGTTGAAACTTTTTTGCTTCTTTGTTTTTCTTCTGAAAAATTGCCACTTGTCCTTACTGTTTTGAGACATTCTTGTTGAACAGCGATCCCATATTCAATGCCACCGTCATTCAACACTCACAGCGGTTGGTCTAAAATGTTGTTTAAGCTGCTCAACTCCGAATCTATACTTTATTACACTATCTCGGGGGTACATTTTGTCGAATTGAATCAGATCGAAATCTTTTTCTCCATTTCAATTTGCCATATGCTTCTAATGACTTTCTCTATTATGTAAAAAACGTACTTATATCTTGTATTTTTTGGCAAGTACTTTTCCCTGACAGTGCAATTCACATTCAACATGGAATCATTTGCTCATTGTGCTAAAGCGAACGAATCCAATAAGTTTTTAAGGGAAGGGCTTTATGCAAAATCTGGGAATGGAGCCAGAATACCACAAAAATCGAACTCCACTTGATTTTCGAATTACGCTTGCTCTTATTTGCCTCAAATGTTATTATAACCCGCAACCAGACGGAATTATTTTGTCGATTTTCGTATTTCTTTGTGGAGGGGGGAGGTGTGGGGGGGGGGGGGGGGNTGCTCTCCAAGCAATCTGAAATCAAAAAATAAAAGAGATTATCAATCTACAATTCTGTCGCTATGTCCGAAACTACGGAAAAGTTNGGGGGAAGAGAGGGAGAGCAAACGAGCGTAACGTCAAATTTTTGTGATCTTTCAGGGTCGATATCTCAATTTTTCAAATTAAAACAGGGGAGACTGCAAAAACTCCACAAAGTTTATTAGGCATAAAATGTGCTGCAGTACGAGGGTGTGTCAAAAATCTCTCAGACAAATTCCATAATTTAGTAAGTTAACAACTATTTACTTTGGTTTTTTTTACATAGGCTTATTTGTTGTCTATTTACTTTCGTACACTTTCCCCCCACCCCTCCCTCAAATTCTTTCATGGTTGAATTTAGGGGGCTGTTTCTGGCTCCATGAAGTTGCATACGTTTTCGCTCCATGTAAGGACGTAAGTTGGATGTCTTTAAGGTGTTCTTGCAGTTTAGGAAGCAAAATCTCCTTGGGAGCTAGTTAGGAATTATAAGGAGTGTGTGGAAGTGTTTCCCATTGAGACTTGCGCATCAGGGTCTTGGCAGCTCTTGAAGAATGTGCACAAGAGAGGCCTTTTTCTTGATTTCTTTGCTGTCTGGGGTCTTCCTCCTCGTGTGTCGTCATCAAGTTGCACCCTTCCCTCTTTAAAGCATTTAATCAAATCATAATTGACTTTTTTATGTGGCACAGAGCCCTCCCCCCCATAAAGCTATTGTGATTAAAAATGTTAATTCTAAGTTATCTCTGTTCACAAAATTTGCCACCTGAAGGGCTGAAAATTGCTAGCTATTTTGAGACGCAATCTGTCATGATCCTGACCTTGCATATAATGTTCAGACAGTTGAGTGCTATCAAGGCGACTCTAAAGACATGTTTGAACCTGCAATTCTTTGTTCTACTTGACTCACCCCCCTCCCCCCTTAATAACCTTGTGGTATTCAAGTGGGACAATTCTATAAATTGATGCCAATTTCTAAAACATTCCATCCATTTGCTATTTACGCTTGGTTACTTGGGCAACGAGATATTGCTTATTGTAGACCACAATAATATCAGGTGAAAGTGACATGGTTTTAATACGTCGCGATTGTTTTACTCTTCTTCTCTAATAACTTTTCAATGGTGCACAATAAGGATGCAGGACAGCTTTATGGTAAAGCATGTGAGCTTGACAGCCAAAATTAATCGCTAGTTTTTGGACTCTTCTTACTCCATTTTTAGTTCGCAAAAAAGCGTTTTTAATTATTCGCCTACTACCACCTATTGCCTGAGCTAAGGCACATCAATGGAAAATTTTCAGTTTTGCGTCAGACTTAGGCCTAAAGGAATTCTTTGTTGTCTCAAAATTTTTCTATCTTGTCTTTTGAAGTACTGCCCTGCTTCACCTTATAACACATCCACTCCTCCAATAGGAGATATCGAAGATTCCAAGTGGTCGCCTTTTTTTAAATTAATTATTGAATCGATTTGTACTTATGTCCTCTTTTGACTTTTAACAACCTTTGCACAGTTTCTTTGCAAACAGGTCATATTTCATTTGTGAATTATCTGAAATTGTGATTTTTTGAAGACGGCAGAGAATATCAATTTCTTCTCAATTTTCTTATTTGATAATATTATGACATTATTGAATGCGTATCCTCTTTTAAATACTTCTTATAAGGGCATTTCAACTCTATAACTTCCCAATATTATGCTATTATTTAAATTAAGCTATCGTCACATCATTTGCATTTTAAGTCTGATTGGAAGTAAATGCTATATGCCCTCGGATACTGAATTTTCATTAACTCAGAGTATTTTGAACGACCAATCAGGAAGCCAATCAGTCTCGTATCCTGACAACTCTACATTCTTCATAGGGCGAGGGTGTGTTCCGTGAGCGGCATAGATTATATCTGTAGTGCATCAGCAAGTTTTTGAACAGTGGTAGAGTAAGAGCTGTTGGCTGCACCTTCTTTCATCTTCAGGCGAAACAGCCCAAAAATGATTGCGGATGAAAAATGGTAGTATTCGTAAGCAATCCCTAAAATGGGCAGAATAAAGTCTTGATCCATTGTATGTATGTAGGCTTAGTTGTTGCGGTACAATTGAGCCAAATGAGACACATGGCGTAAGACTGAACGGTAATAAAAAATTCCCCCCAGGGGGGGGGGGAGCCTTAACCTCTCAAGTTCCTATTTCACAACCTCAAGTATTGCATGACAGGTGCTGACAGATCTTACATTTACCCGAAATAGGCACTTTGTTGGAAGCCGCCTTCAAACAACTGATTGACACTCTCTTGAATATGGGAACTTACACGTGATGGTATTTAAAATGATTGACAATTTTTAACTATGGGAAGCAACGGAAGTGGGATAGCAGAATGTCTTGTACATTTTTAAATGGGAAGTGAATTGAAAAAATATAAATATGTACAAGGGTCTTACTCCATTCGATTTTGAACTAGAGTTGTACAATATCTACCGGATGGGTAAACCACGTTTCGAAATTAGAATATCACGACCTGTCCTCTTGATTGCAGCAATACTCGTCTACGATGTCCAGTGCCTGTGACCGGCTTTTAATGACAAAAAGTTCAAACCCATCACTCCTTGCAACTTTCTCATTTGAAGTAAAATTATTCCCCCTGGTTAAAGTGGGGTAATTACTAAGTGGGAAATAAAGTCGGTGGTTTGGTCATGTCTAGACGTTGCAGCTGTTTAATGTCAACTTTTTTTCTAATGAGAAGGATTCGGACCGTTAATGCGATCGCAGTTGCCTTCAAGTAGAAGTATCATCTTTTCTTGCATTTTTTCCTCAATTTTTAATTGATTTTAATTGGAAGATTATACAAGAGTGGAATCGAGTGTCTGTCGTATGTGAATCTTACGGGGTAAAATGCACTTTTTCTGTAATTTTAATGATGAATACAGGCTTTAATTTTTTTGAAATTATTAATAGACGCATTAAAAGATAGCTTATTTAGCAAAATGTACACTCGTCTGGAATTATACCTTCTTTTTATCCAACACTGGTTCCAACCTTTAATCCAACAAAGTGACAAAATTTTCATTTATGAAACTCAATAGGGTTGCATTTTCTCTGGATCAGATCAGTCTTTGTGTCAATTATCTTCGCACATGGCAACAAAATGATGGCTCACTTTTTTGTCAGTTGAAGTAATTAATTTTTAACCACTTCTCACCTAATTGCCAAAGTATTATTTCTGTTGGGGCCTAAAATACTACTTACTTACTTGATTTTAAACACATTATCCACGGAAGGGCAAAATAGAACTTTTATTCCCAAAAAACGTCTGAATAGCAGAATGCCACTAATCGCACTGAAACGAGGGATTCTAATGGCAGCAGATAATTAAGAGTTTTCTCTTATTTGAACTCCGGAAACACTGGTAGAGAAGTAGGTAAGATGAGTACTGTGGAAGTGGTGGAATATGACATGCAGTCGGGTCATAGTAGTTTGAAGTCTGAAGTCAACTGCCGATTTATAGACTTTTTTGCCGTATGAGAAGTGATAAGTCAACTGCCGGTTAATAGACTTTTTTGCCGTATGAGTGGGTTGCCCAGGGTGCACCGCGTGGAGGTAAGTCTATCGCAACAACTGCCGATTTATAGACTTTTTTGCCGTATGAGTATACTCAAATAGAACGACAAGTTCTTTTCAAAAATTATCATTTCATCTTGTCTAAAATATTCTGCGACTTTATCGAATTTGGGAAAAAAGTTCATACATCCCTCGCATTTGTATTCACTTTGAAGTATTTCGCTGTAAGTCACAGTGTCACTTTACCATTTTTTTCGACTTCTAATATTCCTATTAATGGCTCTCATAACTTGTTTTCTTCAGGAAACGGAAACTAGCCTACTAGGGGAAGTCTCCACCCTTCGTGAGTTATTCACTGCCCTTTCCACGGCAACAGAAGATCCTACTCGCCTCTTAGAAGACGCCGAATCGGTCTTAGCTCGCGCCGGGGTAGCTACAGGCGATTCCGGCGTATCGATGACCCCCAGCGGGGCTCTACATTCCTCCAGCTCTAATGAAGTCGAAGCTTTTGCTTCCGTTGTGGATGCTATCATGTCATCTCGACAACAGCGTCAACGGCAAAGTAAAAATTTGGAAGGAACACTGAGTCTTGCTTCGGACAGTTTAGGTTCCACATCGTCTGGATGGAGTGGTAATGGTAATGGTGCTGATTGTCCTAATTCGAGTCTGGTATCAAGTCAAGTGTCAGTCCATAGTGCTAATGGTGGAGCTCAACACCAAACGGCTGCCATTCTGAGACACTCTCGATTGCCTCAAGTGAGTATCATTTACTTTTATTCAGTGTCCCATTCTGACTTCTAGAACTAATACACTTGACTCAGTAAAATTACGGAGTCATACTCTTCAGTATTTATCTGATAAACAATCAGGCGCATTTTCATAGATAACTCAATTTAACTTGAACTTTTTGTGTAAAAAGAGAATTCATTTATTTTTCAGTTAGCCTAATTCAATTTCAGTCAAAGTGTTAGGTGTTTACGGCTTTATTTTAAGGACCTTCGAAGTGGTCAACAGGCTGAAAACTTGTTCTATCCCCATATGTGAATTGCATGCTTCTACCTTGTTGAATAACCATTGTTTTAATCCTATTAGCGAACTTCCGGTAATTTAAATGGCCCATCACACAAGCCCAATTAAAACATTTGCTAGGAATTTACCTTGTAAAATTGCTAACATGCCAAATTTTCCAGTCTAACCATCTTAAAACTCACATCTTATCGAACATTTTTTGCATCACCTTTTTAGAGTTTTCTAAAGTGGAAAAAAGATAGCTATTGCTGTTATTTTGTCTGTCATGGCGAGCTATTTTGTAGGTTGCTTAGGTTTAAATTTTATGCTATTAACAATCTTACACCTAAATTGTGTCGGAATTCGAGTTTCCTTCTGGATCGTTCAATTCGTACTCTTTGTCCTTGCACCATTAAAAAGTGCTTCATCAACCTATTATATTATTCCTTTTCTTGTAAGCATGAACTGTCTTAATTTATTTACCAAATGGCAGGCATTTTGATAGTTGTCATTGGCCCTTTAGTTGACTGTAGGCTTCACAGAGGGGAAGAAACATCAAGGCGAAAAATTCGAGATGGGGGGGGGGGGACAGAAGTGTTTCAAAGACAAAGGTACAAAAAAGGGTAAGGTGAGTACTGTGCAGGGGGTCGAATATGACATACAGTGGGGTCTTAGTAGTTTAAAGTCAGAAGTCAACTGCCAATTCATAGACTTTTTGCCGTACGAGTACACGCTGCCCAGGGTACACCACGTGGAGGTGAGTCTACCGCACACCTTTGAACTGTCTTTATATGAAATATGCTTTCCTAAGCCTTATACTTCAATGGTGGTTCAAAATACTGGTTATCCAATTGCGTAGTGTGTCAATCACTTCTCTCAGTAATTTTCCTATTAGGCTATTTATTGATCTGTAAAGAGATTTGCAATTCGATTCCTTAAATAATATCTTTTATTTTGTATTCGGCTATCATTCAATTGATCGGTGTGTTTTAGAACTGCCTGTCATCTTACATTTCCTTTTAACTTTCAATTTTCTTTTTGTCCCTTCCATTTTCCTTATCTTTTCAAACTTAAATTTTGTCCTTTCTCTGGACTTCATTGCCCATTAAACAGATTTTTGAAGGAGGAAATAAAATAGCAGTGTTTTTTTCCAAATATTTGGCTAGAGATATTGTGCCTGAAACGTTAGTTTGAGCTCACATAAATTTCCCATATCTCCGCTTAGATAACCCCCTGCTTATGCTGTACTATTATTTGGTAATTTGCCTGTCTAAACATATTTTGTACAGAATCGGTTGACCAGCTAGGACTTCACTTTGAATCGATGATTTAAAGACACCTGTTGTGTCTCTGTTGGATCACATTTACTGTAATTGCGCCATGGATACCAATTTTCACTTTCCAGTTAGACACCGTTCTCAACTCAGCTTGTAATGACCTTGGAAACAGTCTTCACCAATCAGTTTCCCTTAAGCAAAAGAATATGTTGACTAAATAGCAACAAGTTAGCAATTTCAGCCCTTCAATATTTGTGTCTGCCTTAGCACTGTTATATAATTTCTAAGGCGCTTTCTCCGGGTGATGTTTTCTGCACAATTAGTCGCAGCAGCTATAAAAGTCGATTCCATATAAAATTATTAAATGCCAGAGTGGAAATAAACGGCAGTGCCTTTGATTGTCATAGCTGAATTCAACGCGACCTTTATTCTCATAGAAAACCCTCCCAACTATTGTCATTGCTGAATACACCACGACCCATATTCAAGGTAAAGTGTTTTATGGTAATTATTATTGGAAGGAAATAAGAACAGAATGCGATCTTGAAACTACTAATCAAACAGAACTAGCTTATCGCAGTTGAATTCTACCGATGCCAAAAAGTATAGGTTTTTTTACGAACGCTAGTACTTGATAAAATTTGCATCGTGTGAAATGTCAGAACATAGAGTAAGTAAGGTTATAAAAGTTGAGTTAACGAAATTGAATCGAGGAGAAGCGAAACGTAATCTACGGGTTCAGGTTGTCTGCATTTTGCCTCTTGACTAGAGTCATCGCCTCATTTTCAAATTCTTATTCCTCTAAAGCTCGAATTATTTTTTGAAACGTCCACCCAATCGCACTTACGCTTGTCCCACAGCAGACAGATGCTGAAGACGTGATAAATTTCGATGGTATCAGACGAAGGCTATAGAGACGCATTGAACATTTTTCGAACGGCAATAATGCCTTCCATTACTAGTCTATTTCAAATGGAACTTATTTTGAAAGAGGACCACATTGGTCCCAAGG
>UZAE01012472.1:11314-21826 GCA_900617975.1 Rodentolepis nana | reverse complement strand
CTTAGCATTATCTCTATTTGCCTCTAACGAGTTAAAGCTACATTTCACATAAACTATCGCGATAAATTTGCGTTTGCATATGGACTTGGGATAAATTTTCCCTGTGGTCGTGATTTAAGAAGAAAAATATTTATTTGTTTAATTTTTTTATTAAATTTTCACACGATTTTACTTTTTGTTATCGAAATCTAACAAATTTCAGTTTTCATTTTGTTCCTTTGGGAATAAGCAGTGATTTGTATTAAAAGCGATTTTGTTCCCAGCTCTCTATTGGCCAATATTGACATTTTTAGCGAGACCTATAATGAACCTACCAAAAAGGGGGTGGGATTTGAGTAAACAATAATAGAAAAACGTGCGTTGTGTTTTATTAATCGATCCACTGCACTTTCTCTTAACTATTTCAAGTCAAATTAGATAGTTTCCCAATCTCGACTAATATTGATCGAATATTACTGATGTATTCTTTCTTTCTCCATTAAAATATGAATCTTCGTTTAATCAATAAGGAGTTCATGAATCATTATTTAGTAATCAATAATCAATACTATTGCCTGTGCTTGACTCGCTCTCAATCGGGCCAAGTAGCTGTCATTATTCAGAAGTTACCAATTTTATTCACCTGTCTATAAGTTCAATACAAAGTGCTATACAATTTTTTACTTATATAAATTTAGCAATTTTGACATTTCATTGGACACATTTATGCACTATGGCTTTTAAATTCCAAATAGCGCTAAAGTAATTGCCAGTTTTGACTTACATTTTCAGAATGACAACAGCCCTCGTTCAGCCTCTGTCGGTCGCCCAATGGTCAACGGGACCCCTCAGCGAATCGTTAGCGCCAGTGGAGTTAAAGAATTAATGTTACAACACCCAATAACTAACGGGCATAACCTAACCTCAACACCAGCCCATAGACCAAAAACTACAACCATCGAGGCTCAACAGTCTTCTGGTTTTTCGTCTGTCAATGGAGCGTCACCAATGCAGCCTAGTCCAAACCAACGCTATTCTACCTGTACCCTTCATCTCAACGACACCATATCTTCAAATGCAGAAGATAGGACGTTGAAGAACATGACGAATGGGAATAGTCAGGAAGAAGAAAACGAAGAGGAGGACCTAGAGGAAACAGCTTCTGGGACGCTTGATGATGAGACATCTGATGATGGAATGTTGTCTGATGATCGTGGACTGGGAAATGGGAGTGGAAGAGAGAAGATGACAAGCACCGACGATGAAATACAGCGTCCTGGTTTAAATGGAGTTCTCTCTCGTGAACAGAGATGTGCGTTTGAATACATTTTTATATATTAAACTTATATTATATTAGCCATTGGCGTAAACTAGCCTTCCCACTGAGATTGTACCATGACTACAATTGCTCTGGCCTCTAATGTACAACTATGTTTGTCTATAAGAATTCGGATCAGCTGGTGATGGTTTGACTTTTTTGCTAATAATCGCAATATTAGCGCGATTTAGCACATCTAAGTGCAAATGTGAAAATCTAATGATCGATAATCCGATGCGACTGAGATCGAGCCTTTGAACCATGCTAAATTTGCTCCGAAAATGCTCAATTTAATTTTTTTATCAAAATTCTTTATAATTTTTCGCACATGCGTTTTAGCCGATGTAGTTAAGTGCATTTGGTCTGAAGTATTCAATTAATAATTTAGGGGGTTGGAGCATCTCTCAGGCAAATGCGACGAAAAACAAGGACTTATTTTGGCTTTAAATTAATGGATATTTTAATTAACTTTTATTAAATGCATCTCTAGTGGTATCTTCTTCATTTCAAATTCGAGAATTTTCCATCATTGGTGGTATGATTGTTTACTTTCTTGTTGTTTCAACTTGCTACTCTTACTACATGAGTTTTCTTTTCCTTCTAATCTCCAACAACCAGATATTTTTCCCTAATGAATCCAAGGATTATAATTCTAGCCGACTCTGTAGGTCTGTCGACCTCTGTTTCCTGAAACTGACTAGTCATATTAGAAGATTAGCATTTACCTCTTAGCCTAAACTTTCTTTGGTATATAATTGACACGCATAAACCAATTAAAGCTATAAAATTGTCATTATTACGTCACAAAGGTAAGGGTACTTCTTATTTATGCATATCTGCGAATTTTATTAATTAAGTCTATAATTTCATTTATTGGACTCCATTTTACTAATTAATTTATTAATTCAAGTTATTGCATCTTGAAATTGTCGGCTTACCTCTTTCCATCTACCGGCATTAGAATACAAGCATCAATCATGCTTCTCCAGACAATGATATCCTCGAATGTATACGTGTGTACGTATATAAGATTCGAACCCTTAGAATATGCGAATTCAGCATGCATTCAGTACATATTTAGTGGTTCGTTGTGCCATTGGATGGTTTATTTCTCTACCAATAATTGTTATCTACGGCAATGGAAATGTTTCTGCTGGCTTTAAACACAGAATGGCACCTAAACTCTTGAAATACAGAAAGAATCTAACAAGAGAATAAATGATTAAGGGGGTGTTGAAGTATGGGCATTTTATGGTGGCAGGATGTCAAGGGCCTTCGTTATTCTGGAGCTCAATCTCCATGATTTGCGTTTTGAAGTTGTGTTGAATTCAAGACTATTTGAGAAGTAGATTCAATTGAATGGTTGACCATGGCACTTTGATTAGTTTTTTTATTATCTTAGGTGAATTTTGATGTTCCTTTTGCTATAATTAATTAGCTGCAAATTTTCTTGATAAATTTATTTTATTTATATTAAATGGCAGGAGTTTTGATGGTTATCATTAGCCCTTTAGTGGACTTCAGGCTTCACAGAGGGAAAGGAACATCAAATTGAAAAAAGTCGAGAGGAGGGGAACAGAAGAGTGTTTCAAAGACGAGGGTTGAAAATTTAGAAAATTTGTGATTTAGTACTGTGGAAGTGGTCGAATATGACATACAGTGGGGTCAGAGGTCAACTGCCTGTTAATAAACTTTTTTGCCGTATGAGAATACGTTGCCCAGGGTGCACCACGTGGAGGTAAGCCTATCGCACACTCCTTTTCTTGATAAATAAATGAGCTCTAGCGAGGATAATAAGGCAATTATAACAAATATAGTTGAAATTTTTATATTTATTTATTTTGTTTTTACTTCACGTGCCATCGGTCTGATTTTCACCTTTTTGGCGCCTATAGGTACTTAATTCAAAAGTGTACAATTTTGTTCGGCGAAATTTTTCCGTTTCAACACCCCTCCCCCATATTTTAATGCTTTGTTTATTTGATCCAAAAATAATTTTCCTCCAAACGTCCTTCATTCGTTTAAGCTTCTATTCATATATCCAGAATGACTTTTCAGCATGATCGTTTTGTCTGCATATCCATTTAAGCAAAAAGTAAAGAGGAATTGAGAATTTTTTTTCCATTCCTGGCAAGTTTCCTCTCAACCAACTCTGGAATTCCATTGGTCGAGGCGCTTTGTATCCCTAGAGCGAATACTGATGCTAACGCCTTCCGCACGCAAGCCGACAATAAAGTATCCTCATATACCTGAGGTCTGTGTTCGATTGCCAGTTTGAGATGAGATTAATCACTGTATTTTTTCCCTGGTCTGTTTAAACTTTTTCTAACGTTTACATAACCAATTTATTTGAACGGTTAATTACTTCATTTTTTCGAACCACTCGGAGTACTTTTTGAGCTTGCATTACAATTGTAAGTCTCTAAATTTTTTTCCTATGGATTTGAAGAGGAACATAGCAGTTTTAGATGTGTTCGTTTATTCACAAAATTCAAAGAGAACTTCGGATATGTTGTTTGTTCTCCTCATAGACTTGTGTGTTGTTTGTGTGCTTACTTGGCCTGACCAGTTTGAGGTCAGACCAGTCCCCGTGGCTGATACAAAAGTGGCAATTCTAACACTTTTCGCTACAACAATGCCTTCTTAAAAGATCCATTGTCCTGAGTCACTTGCCACTTTCAATGTAATATTTTATTTTGGATCATTATCATGCCCACTTTAATTAGCTTTTTTGTGGCATAAAAAGTAATTTAATCAGTGTAATAATCCAATAAGTTTTCATCATTTCCAGTAGAAGCTGGGCTTATTATCAGGGTTTTATAAATTTACGATGATTAGAAAGGATGATGTATCAAATATGTGTATATCATTCCATCTATATATCAAATGGCAGGCTTTATGGTGGGTATCATTAGCCCATTAGTTGACTCCTGGCTTCTCAGTGGTTCTGAGTTTCTGCCGTTGTCTGTAAGGCTGGACACGGCATCAGATGGGTCACATTGGGGGGGGGGGTAGATGGTTGGGCGTATGCATCGATTCTGTAGAGGTGTTTCGCCAGACAATCGTGTCCGGTACGCAGTCTAAATTCCGCAACAGCTTCGATTCTTAACCAGTCGGCTGTGTTGGAGAGTGCCGCTACCCACTGCTTCTCCTTCTATTCAGTTCGTTGTTTCTTGAAGTCTCTCAAGAATGAACCATAATTTGATCAAGTTCTAACGTCCCTTGATGAATATTCAGGTTTGATTATTCATTCTTCTAATAATTATTGGTAGCAAATATTTTTAACCCTTGCCTAGTCAAGTCGGAGCGTTATTTTCACAAGTCTTGCTATCCATTACCGAATTATGGTTTGCTAGGAGCTCTGAATAACTTTATCATAACCTATTGTGAATGCCACTTTTTTACTTGAAAATATATGCTAATAGCGTACCTCTGATGACCAATCATTCATTTCTTTACAAACTAATCAGAATTTTTCGCCTTTGCAATATCTGCTACGCCTATTACTCCTTTTCGTAAGAGCGTAATCTTGATTGGTCGTTTTGGTTTCTCAGCCAACTTCTACTTCACTGAAACTACCAAAACTGATAATCTCAATATATCATAATTTGTAAGATAAAAGGAGTAAAAAAGTTACGTCAGTTTTATTTCATTTTAGTCTAGAACGAAGATTTTATGGAAGCCACCTTTGGGAAATGAGAGCTTTTAAGGGGGCAAATATGCATTCATGGCGGACACGTGTTAGATCCTTTTAACTTGACGATGATTGGCGTTTTATTAAAGAATATCTATTTAAATTTAATTTGAACTTGTCAATATCTTAACAGTTAGAGAGGTCAATAAAACATGATTTTGAGTTAATATAGAACACGAAATTGGACCTAATGGATGTGCTTATTAACAAAAAGAAGTTACAGTACTTCTATCCTCTATCTGAATCTGCGCCACATGGCACCTGGAACAAGCATTCATTACTGCATCTAGACTTCACCAATGTTCGCAACTTCTAGAAGTTCTCTAAATTACACGGATAACTTAATACCAGCGTGCACAAGTTTTGCACCTTATCGGCAAAATGAATTATGCAACTCGGCTTTGGAATGAAATAGGTTTCTAGAGTGAAAATGAATAAAATGGTTAAACGTGAATATAATTTGAAAACGAAAAAGAGAAAAATATGTAAATATTTTGGTGAATTGAAATTGGTCTCTCTCTCATCTCTATTGTTATTGCTCTAAGCTCCTGAACATTGTGGTAGATTATTTAGTTTTCTCAAAGAAATAATTCTATCAATAAGCTTTGACAAGCGTTTCCTGCATCCCCGAGCACAAATCATTTGCTTCGAATTTTGGAATGTAAGACTTGCATTCGAGAAAAGCGATTGCACTAAGACTTTGTGAAGTCATGACATCACTTTCAGCGTCATTTTGTCCCCCCCCCCCTCTCTCTCTTCTTCATCCTCCATTGGAATTCCTGTTAATCCAACTCAGTCGGTTCCCCCAATATTTAGTTTGTATTTTTATGGGTAATATAAATACTAGTAGGTCTTAATCATGAGATTTAGATCCATTTATACTTGGGTTAATTAGTGACTTGCCGTTTCATTTTCCAGTATTAGAAATGCAAAGATTCTTACTCATAGCTTGAAAAGTAACTTAACTTACACACACCTGTGTTTTAGCCCTTTCTCGTGGAGGTGAACTGCACAAACTACTCTATCCAGATCAATCCCTTCCTCCACCCGTCTACACAAATTTAAACAAATTGACCCACGCTGCTCAACGCAAGTTCTCAATGTCCACAAACGTCTCACCTAATACCCCCACCGGTGGCTCTGCTGGAAATCCCATGTTGTGGAGTCAATCAGCGACAGGCGAATCGGATAATCTCTCCATCGCCTCTGCTCCTCATGCGCAACCTGAGACGACCACGAACAATAGTGGAGTCCACTCAATGCCCGGATCCCCACATCGTCCCTCATATTCCACGTCGAGTTCAAATTCTAGACCTAGAGGCAGCTCAGTTGGCGTGGAAGATCCATTCTCTGTGGAAATGGATGAATTGGACAGAATGGTAATCGGTAAGTAATGCAAATTAATTCTATTAAGCACAATTTTGCTTTAGACTTTTTAAAAATGCTTTTAAGAGCAATTCCGATTTTTTCAAAGCACAAACAATAAACCAAATATTGTACTAATCGCTTAAGGTCTTTTAGAAATATTTGTTAGCATTAGTCTGCCTAATGACCGATTGTTCCTATCAATAGGTGTTTGAAGAATTTCGCCACAAGCGAAAAGGAATGTTTCTTTTCTTTAAATCGAATTAAGTGCGCCTATTTCGCCTTAGCACTCTTCCTCACCCCCCCCCCCCCGGTTGTGTTGTTCGCTTCGGTGATTTCTTTTCGCTGCGCCACACTTTCTTACAAAGAGAAGGAAATCCTCTCCTTCCAGTGGCCGGCGGAAAGTGCACTGTATGCTTCGACTTCATAGTGGATGAATTATGGCCTCTTAAATTTGGCGCAGACTGATGTTTCTAATGTTTTTTTTTTTTGGTGATTCAGTGTTTGATTTATCATTCACCCCTTAATTCCCATTGGCCATTCTGGTTGTAGTCAATCTTCTTTTGTATATTTTTTTTCAACGAAAGCATGCATGCCTCGGGTTTAATGTTTATTCGTATGGCATGTCTGCATAATTAAATTATGCCTCTATTCATTCCAGTTCTTTGTTTAAAGTTTGACGTTAAAAAGAGAGGTGATTTTAAATCTTCTCAGAGGGACACTTAGAGAAGGAGATATTAGAGAGATGACAACTCCTATTAGCATTCTTGCATATCCGATTGGCTAGAGCCAACTTGCAAATAGACTATTTAAGAGATATTTTGTTAGCAGTTATTAGAAGCTTCATATTACGGATTATGTCCCACCTTTATGGTGAAAATTGGTAGATACTTGGATATGTCCACTTATAACCAAATTATAATTCCCCTTCTTTCATGATTTTGCCTTTTGCTTAGGTGTTCATGTTAACTATTACGTTTCCTATGCACCGTAATAGTACAGCGATCAAGTATTCTGTTGTAGACGCCCGGGCAGTTGCTAATTTGTAAAAATATAAAACGCTTGTTCATTCAGGGCTGACTAACCTGTGAAAACTTCGGCATATCTTTTGGGGACATCTCCGATAATTTTATTTATATCAAATGGCAGGCGTTTTGATAGTTATCATTAGCCCTTTAGCTGACTTCTGGCTTCACAGATGGGAAGGAACATCAAGGTGAAAAAAAAGTCGAGAGGGGGAGGGAAACAGAAGAGTGCTTCAAAGATGTAAAAGACAGACACCAAGGTAGAAAAAAGGTGAGGGGAGTACTGTGAAAATAGTCGAATATGACAGTGTGGTGATGGCAGTCCGAAGTCAGAAGTCAACTGCCAATTAATAGACTTTTTTGCTGTATAAGTATACGTTACCTAGGGTGCATCACGTGGAGGTATGTCTATCGCACACCTCACACCTCAGATAGTATAAAGCGGTAACACAAAAATAAGTCACAATAGTCGACTTACGTGCCGTAACAAATTAGAGGTCACCGAATGAATGTTAATCGATGAACATCCAATGGGTGTGGGTAACTAATCACTGCTTAATTGTGGTTCACATGGAAGGTGGTAGGAAATGAGATTCATACAAATCGACTCCAGGATATCTTCTCTCTACCCAAGTGAAGTGCTTTGAGCACCTCTCCTAAAGGGGGTTAGCGAGGTTTTACAATGGGACTAAATTGACTGACTTTTTTCAGAAGGAGGAAATATTTATGAAGATGTGGTCGCACTATCAAAGTTGAATAATTTATTTCCTCTTATTTCAATTTGCCTATTGTAGTTTTACTTGCAATACGCCAATCCATCAGCATTGGCTTAAGGCACAAAATATTCCCTTCTCACATTTGATGTTCGTTCGTAGATCTCACTTCTTTTTACCTAAGAGATAATGTGGCTACTCGTCTTCTGTTTAGTATTTCCCGAGTTATTTGTTTCCATCATTAGTCTGTGCGAAGATAGTGATTCAGTACTTGTTCACTGCGTTAGCTTGCTGATTCACCATTGTTATTGCTATCTGTCAAGATGCATTACTTTTCCTTATTGAGCAAATGCGGTTTCTCACCATGTCGTGTTCTGGTGTATATTTTCTATAACTTACTTTCTTGCTTTTGGGAATTTTGTCAATTGCAGTTCAGGATTATAAAATTCACTCGTTCATCAATCTCGCCACTAACTTATATAAGGCAATGAGGTTACTATACAATAGAGAATAGGAATTGATTTTGCTACTGAAATTTAAATTACCAATGGAAATGATTTTTTCCCAAAATTGGGTCTCTATACTGAATGTGCAGGACGTTTGTGGACTCATTGCAACTTAATAACAGTGACTTACAAGTATCCCGACTACGATATAGGCTAAACCAACTTTAAGATTTGCAGTCCAGGCTTTGGCTCGTAATTGGATGGTCTTCCTATCAACTGCTGCTTGATGCAAGCTAATCGAACCAATTGGAATTTGCACTTAAATAGGTCGTCTTCTCTTTATTGCCGTCGATATCTGGCTATTTTGTCGTTTTATTGGGTCTCCTATTTCAAGTCAACTCCTGAAAAAAAATAGGATCCGTGTTCCTTCTTGGTTTGCTTCATTCTAAATCGAAACGTTATTGTATTTTGTTAATTATTATTCTGGATCATCTCTAAATAATCTAAGGCACGGGATTTGGAGTCATCATTTTTTCAACACCAGCTGAAGTTTCCATAACTGTCTCTATTTCTTTTATTTTTCTTGAGAAGTATTAAGACTTTTATACTATGTCGTATTTTCTTGCCATATTTCAAGAGAATGTGTCAAGTATTGTTGGCACACTTGTCTTAAGGGGCTTGAGAAGTTGAATGATCCACATCCGGGACACATTTGAAAGCATGAGATCAGCATTTGGTTGCTCCCATTATATGTACCTCTCGCAACTCTTACCATTAGGGAAGAAGGAATCCATTGGAAACGGCTGGCTGAGAGTTCGATCTCTTCACCCGCCACTTATTTGCATGGTTTGTCAAGTGCCTATTTCTCGAGGAGTCAGCTGAAAGCAAGCGCCTCCGTTTCGTTTTGCTTATTTTTTTTACTAAATCAACGACTGCAATGAAGTGACTCAGTAAGCATTCATAATGTTATGCCTCATCTGACCAATTGTTAGGCTAACGATTTTGGCTAGTTAGAAATTGCTTTTAGTCATTACCTTGGTTACTCGTAGTCGTTCTTCTAGAAAATTCCGTTAGTATTCACACTGGGCCTTGTTGCATGCCTGATATCACGCTCAATGACCAACAGAGAGCACATTTAAATCAGGGATTGGTGTCATATTTCTTGCCCTTTACATGTCAATGGATACTAATTAATATTGATCGAGATAGCATTCCCCATGAGCGCACATGTTAACTCATATCTGTTCTATCCCAATTGTCATCTGATGGCCTGAGAAGGACCTCTAGCAGACTATTTTCCAATCGAATTGTACTCTTCCAAACGGTAAATCTCCTCCTCTCTCATATTCTTTAAATACCATACGGTGTAACGATATAATCTTAACCTCTGATCAACTTTTAGCCTTCCGATTCCCAAGGGCTTTAGAGTCTTGTTGGTTTTTGGAAAGATTGCTAAATTTATCACATAGCTGCATATATTTAGCGGAATCGTTGTCTTGTCTCTGAATTGCCGAATACGAACTTTTTTAGCTTTAAATACCCCCAAGTCAGGTATCACCCATTCGCATTCACTAACGCAGAAGTGCCCAACCTCACAGATTAATTTTAGTCAGCAGAAGGAGTGATAAAATGGTAATTTCTCAATTTTATGCCCCAATGAAGAGCTGTAAGCACTTGAAAGTAGGCACTGCTTTTCCTATGCATAGGCCATGACAGGAAAAAACTTCTGTCTGGAATAATGACCTTGCAGGTATGCCTGTGGTGGTGACTCCATGTCCTCTGCAAGTGTTTCTGCAAAAACCCGCGTTTACTGACTGTTTCGACGACGCCCTTTTTCCCAGCTCAAACAATGAAATTATAACATGAGGCTGGAGTTTTATTAAATCCGCACTCACTAAAAGAGTGACTAAAATAGTATAAATTGCTTGGTGAGTACATTTGCAAGATTTGCTGCGTTTTTCACCATTTTTGG